>WBNH01001283.1:850-52870 GCA_013401255.1 Urocolius indicus
GCCCGGGCTGCTGCAGAGCCTGGGTGCAGGCAGCGCCCTGAGGGATGCTGGAGCCCACGCCTCGCTCCATCCCTCGGCTGAGAAACCCCCGAGGGAGCTGCGCACCAGCTCGACTCACTATGCAGCATCGCAGAGGGCTCAGCGGGGTGCTGAGACCCGCCTTGCCCCGCTCAGGGGGAATCCCTCGGATGGGCTCCTGCATCCCCCAGCCCAGCCGAGCTCCCGTGGGGCTGCCGGTGCCGGTGCCATCGGGAACGCGCACGCACTCGCCTGTTCCTCCGTGAGAAGTTCCCCAGTGGGATGAGGAAACGTTGCCGGAGCCACTTTGGGGCTTCCTCTGCCCAGAAAGTCGTGCCGATGCTGTGTAGTATAAAATGGAGGAGGGAAATGCCTGGTGGCTGCTGGGGCCGGCGGCGCGGGAAGGAAACGCGTCCGTACGAGCCGCAGGTTCACGCCGTGCCCGGGACAGGGACAGGGAAAGAGGGAGGACGCGGTACCCGCGGCCACCTCGCTGTCCCGGCCCCGCGTGGCTCCTGTCAGCCAGTGCCGGGGCCTGAGCCCGGGCCAGCGGCCCCTGCGCAGGTGTGTGGCAGCGCTGGCGTTTGGCGACGAGCCCCGTGAAGGGACAAAACCGCCCCTGCAGCATCCACAGCCCACGGGGGACACGGAGCCGGGCTGGAGGCATCCCCCCCTCCCCGTGCCTGGCAGGGTGACCCCCCCCTCCAGTCCCCTGGCACCCCAGTGAAGCTTCAGCCTCCTGCTGTGGTTAGTGACCTAGAGGCTGCAGGGTGGTAAAGAGGTGCCCCCATCGCTGCCAGGCCACCTGCCAGCAGCATCACCCCGTAAGGCCCTGGGTTTTGGCAGCCCTGGAGCAGCCATTTTGGGGAACAGGCAGGCTCTGGAGGAGTCACCATCACCCCGAGTGCCAGTAACTGCTCAGGGGGTTCAGGATGCTGCGGTGGGGGGATTGTATTGTTGACCAAATGCAAAGCAAGTGGGTGGTCCTGAGGTGTCACCAAGCACCCCAGGCAAAGCAGGAGGGTGCAACAGGAGAGGACGGGTGTTCTGGGGAGCTCCTGCAGCTCCGCCAGCCATCGCTGGGTCCCACGGTGGATCCTTCACGAACTGCATCCACCCGCCCCCATGCAGCCGAATGCAAAGCAACAGCTCCCAGCTGCTGGGCTTTGCTGATGGGAACGGCTCAGCCGCCCGCTGAGCGCAGAGTTCCTGCTCCTGGGCTCAAAGGGCTCAAGCAGAAACGAGTACTGAGGGGTGAGAGGCAGAAACTTCAGCCCAAGCCCTGCATTCCATCCCTCTGCAGCACAGGGACCGGGCAGCAGTGCCTTAGGGAGGTTACAGCTGCCTCTTTCGGCAAAATTCATCTTACACTGACAC
The DNA here is from genome assembly GCA_013401255.1 of Urocolius indicus. Lineage (NCBI taxonomy): Eukaryota > Metazoa > Chordata > Aves > Coliiformes > Coliidae > Urocolius > Urocolius indicus. Next base: position 2,246 of record WBNH01001283.1, read on the forward strand.
CTGGCTCTTTCTCTCCTCTTTTTCCAGATCAAAAATGACGGTCAAAGCTGAAAAAATGTCGTGCTTGGCTCCAAATGTTTATACTAAAGTGCCTGACGGAGGATGGGGCTGGACGATTGCTTTTGCTTTTTTCTTTGTGGAAGCTCTGACTTATGGCATTCTAAAATCATTTGGTGTCTTCTTTAACGACCTGATGGAAAGCTTTGATGAAACCAACAGCAGGATATCATGGATAATATCCATCTGTGTGTTTGTCCAGGCCTTCACAGGTACGAGACGCTGGGAGTGCAAAGGAGCAGGTGTGCTGCTGACTCAGCATTCAGGGACCTGCTACCTGTGACTTTTTGCCTCCCTTAATGGCTCAGTTCTAAACTGCAGCCATAAAACTGCAGCCCAGAGCCCACGTGCTCCTAAAGTACTAAGAAATGTCTATCTTGTCCTGGCAATCCCTTTGAGCCTTGGCTTATGGCCTTGTGTGTGGTACAGGGCCGTGGTCCGTGTCCCTGAGCCCGGCCGGCTGCTTGGCTCACGTCAGCAAGGGCTGAAAACCAGAGTCTGGAAAACTAACTCAGTAGTGAAAAGGATTAGAAATAACCCGAGCCTTGCTGAGATCCAGTGGTGCCTGGGAGTGTTGCTGGCAGCTTGTCCCATGCTGACACTCAGTTGTTTTAGTCTCTTCTGATGAGTTTTTTTAGCAGCTCCTAAATGCTGTGAGCTGTGCAGGGACAGTCTGGGATGATGCCCGGAGTGGCAGGGGAGGTGGCATGTCACAGGGACGTGGCCTGGGGTACTTAGAGAGGCTCTGAAGGAGGTGGCAGCTGGTGGGGTTGCTGATTTGGGTGCTGACCACGGCTCTCTCTTCCTCTCCTTGTCCATCCAGCTCCTCTGTCGACGGTCCTCAGCAACCGCTTTGGCCACCGGCTGGTGGTGATGGCCGGAGGGGTGCTGATCAGCACCGGCATGGTCATCGCCTCCTTCGCCCGCACCGTGGTGGACATGTATGTCACCATTGGTGTCATCTCTGGTGAGTCCTCTGCTCCTGAGCCTCTGAACACTCCCGCTCTCTCCTGCGACTTCCCGCAAGCACAGCTCTGGCCAGGGGGGGCTTCACTCCTCACGATGTGGGGAACGCTTGAAAAACATTCTTGCCCTTGCTGAGCTGTCCTCACCCTCCTGGTGGAGCTGAGGACCTGGGCTCCAGGCTTGGCTTTCTGTCCTGTGCACCCTGGGACTTGCTCCTGCAGACCACTGCGCTGGTGCTTCCAATGACTGATGAAAGATGCTCACGTGGTCAAATCCTCTCACCTCTGTCTCTCTTTTCCCTGATGCTTTCCCCTCCTCTCCAGCCTGGCCTGGATGTGTGTCCTGCTCACATCCACAGCCACCAGCTTGCCTTGCTTAGGACAGCAATTGCTACAGGCTCAAACTCTTTAAGCAGATGGGCCTTGCTGGCTGGTGGGGAGCAGAAGGCGTTATCTAGCAGATCTGGGAGGTTGGGTCTTGGTTTTTTTTTTTCTCTGTTTTTTTTTTTTATTTATTCTTTTTTCCCCTCTCCAATTTAAAACAAAATAACATTCTGCTTCCCCAATGATTTTTTTTTCCAGGGTGACTTGCTGAGCTGGCTGAAATGATACTGTAGGCTCGCCACCGGGAAAGCTGATTAACGTGTTCTCGCCTCGGTGTTTCCCTCTCCTTTACTTGTTGTTATGGCAATTTTTGGCATTTATTCACAGGCCTTGGATACTGCCTCACTTTCCTCCCGACTGTCACCATTTTATCACAGTACTTTGACAAAAGGCGTTCGCTGGTCACAGCAGTGGCATCTACAGGGGAATGTTTCGCCATCTTCTCCTTTGCACCAGGTACAGTGTCCAAAAGCTCTCGAGCTCACACCTGCATGTCTAAAGCACACTGCTGCTCCAGGCCCTTTTCCCAAGCAAAGCGGGGCCATCAGTGCTGAGCCGCTGCCCATGGACCTTCCCATGAGCTGCTGAAGTCCACGTGTGCTTGCTCAATGTGCCCGTGGCACTCGTGCCCTGCAGGCAGAGTTACAAGTAATCCTAAAGGCTGGTGTGAAGATGCCTGAGCCCTCCCCAGCATTGCTTGCCAGAGCAGGATGTGCCTCGCTGATAAACAGCCCGCTGGGTTCCCTATATAGATCTACCAGGCTAAAAATAAGACCCAGAAACTTCAGTTATTTAAAAGACATACAGCACACATAACTGTTCCTAAAGGTTAATGGGCTTGTGCTTAGCATGGGCTGCCAAACTGCTCCAGCCTTTTGGAGACCTTTCCCTGTGCTGTCAGCGCCTGTCAAGTTTGCTGCTGGGCACACTTGCTTGCGGCTAATACCCGTTGCAAAGCAGCTTTGATTGCAAGTGAAGACTTGTGATTGAGCAGTGACATGGCCCTTTGAGTAGAGCTGAGAACACTTCCTCTAGTAGTGGGTTTCAGGGTGGAGTGAGCTGAGAGAGGAAGCTTGAATGTTGGGTTTGCTCTCGTTTGCTATAAATAACACCACCTTCATCCTTGTGCATCCCAAACTCGCTGAGACCTCAAAAGTGTCTCCCTAGAAGGTACCTTCTGCTAGCCAGATGCTAAATGCCATTTCTAGCTCTTGTCTGCTGCAGCTGATGGGAGGAATGTGGGTGTCAGGCCCCTGGGTGGCCCTGGGCAGGATGGACCAGGAGGGACTTGCACCCAGCCTCTGCAGGAGCTGAGGTGCTTGGGACCTGCCAGTGATGGAGCCCCAGTTATACCCCGAGCTGTAAATTCATAGAGCTCCTGGGTACAACTACAGGCTCTTCCAGTTACACTTTCTTCTTCTGCCCTCTTCCCTCAGCAATTACTGCTTTGAAGGAGCAGATTGGCTGGAGATACAGCCTCCTTTTTGTCGGGCTGCTGCAGCTGGGCATCGTCATCTGCGGGTCCCTCCTGCAACCCATCATCATCCAAGTGCAGGAAGAAGTGAAGGCGCAGCCTCCAGAAGAGCCCACGGAGACAAAGTACATGCTTGAAAATGAGCAAACACGCACCTCAATCGAGTCCATCGACTCAGGAGTCGAAATAACTACCTCACCCAAAAATGTGCCTGGAAACACCAAAGCAGAGCCCAAAAGTGAAGAACCAAAGGAACACGTGCAGATACTTGCTGACAAGAGCAGCACCCCTCCAGAACCAAAAACCAAACTACTGGACTTTTCTGTGATGAAAAACTATAGCTTTATCTGTTATGCACTCTTTGGCCTCTTTGCTACCCTGGGCTTCTTCGCTCCCTCTCTTTACATCATTCCCCTGAGCCTCAGCCTCGGCATCAGCAAAGACCACTCCGCATACATCCTGTCGGGCATGGCCATCGCAGAGGTCTTTGGAAGGATTTCAGCTGGCTGGGTTCTCAACAAGCAGCCCATCCGCAAGATCTACATCGAGCTCATCTGCGTGGTGCTGCTGTCCGTAGCGTTGTTTGCCTTCCCTTTTGCCTCCGAGTTCTGCGGCTTGATGGCGTGTAGCGCCTTCTTTGGCTTCATGCTGGGGACGGTGGCGGGGACACACATTCCCCTGCTGGCGGAAGACGACGTGGTTGGCATCGCAAAGATGTCTTCTGCAGCCGGAGTCTATGTCTTCATTCAAAGCATAGCTGGGTTGGCTGGACCACCCCTTGCAGGTAACTCTTAAGACTTTTCATCCCTGGGGTTTTTTTTGGGGGTGTTTGAGAGCTCTTGGTGCTGGTACCTTGTCTAGAAAGCGTTTTGGCACCGCTAAGCGTACTACTATCCTAAAAGCCCTGCAACCACTGTTAGGAGGCTGTCGGAGCCAGAAGACTGCTGCAATGCAGCTCTGCAGAGTCCCCCAGATGAGACAGTCACCACTGAGGAACCTCAGAGTGAAGGGAAATACTGCAGTGCTACCCTGATCCTGTTAGAAATCTAAAACTGGCACCACTTCAGGCTCTAGCGAGCGGCAGGAACACACTGCTTGCACTGTGCATCTGTTTCCACCACACACTGCAGAAAGGTGAAGTCCCTACCACCATAGGGATGCTTGATGCATCTCTGGCACTGCGGGGACGCTGAGCCTGGGAGGTTCTGACTTGCCTGAAGATGACACCACGTACCTTGGAACAGTGTCCTCACTGTTTTCAAGGTGGCATCTGTCTGTCACTGAGCGTCTCTCGATGGCAAATCAAATGACGCAGTGGTACTTGGATCTTACAGGAGGGGTGGAGGGGCAAGGGAGAGGGAGAGTGGGTTGTGGCTAACTGCTGTAAATGTGTTTTCTGCAGGTGTCTTAGTGGACACGACAAAGAACTACAGCTCAGCCTTTTACTCCTGTGCTGCTGGCATGCTCCTGGCTTCTGTGTTTCTGTCCCTGGTGAGGCCGTGCAAGGTTGGGCTGTGCCGGCGCCAGCAGCGGCGCGTGGAGAGGACGGCGGGGGTTGTGTCAGACTTACCAGATGATTTTATTGATATGGATATTGGAAAAGCCGAGCATTCGGGAAAAGCCCCTGAACGTGTGGCATAAAAACACCAACCCTGTTCTCTCTCCATCTAACATCCTCGGCGTAAAAGTAGGAAGATGTCACCTCTGCTCCACGTTTTAAAACAGCATTGGAAAGGGAATGTGAAATTTTAATGTGAACACTTGCCACCAACAACTTCTTTCATTTTTTTTAACTCTTAGGAAGAACTTTTTTTAACCAACAATGAAAAAAGCTCCATAGAAAATACAGATAGCCACATAACTTCTGTCTAGCATGAAGATAGGATGCACACTCCTGCTTTCTTGATAAGAAGCAACACCTAAAGGTTTGACCCCAGAAATAAAACCTGAGAATGGCAACAGCAGAAGCTGCTCAGCCTCTGACTGTCCCCATCCATCTCCTACTGCAAATTCTGCCAGGCAAGAAAACAATGATACAAACTGGAGATGAGTGTTGCGTGACACCACCAGTATCCAACTGAACCTTCATCTGGAAGAATACGGACTTAATGTTTTAGATGTGAGGAGGAGATTAGGTGAGATAGCTGACTTAAACCATTGCTAATGTTCTTCTAATTAACTTGAATGTCACAAATGCTGGGAAATTGGAGGCTCCATATGTCTTTATGGCCAGTTCTTACTGCACATATTTCATAAGATCATTTTTCTTCTCCCATTTGGTATCCTTAGAACTGTTTTCTGTGGATAGGCAGATCTGATGTACTGTTCCTAATTTAACTAGTATTTATTAATTTATTCCGTGATTTGTTCAAGGAGGTTAGCTTCAATAACTGGAGAGGAAAAATCATCTTTTGCATAATGGAAAGCCCTCTTAACATCGCTGTCTTCAATACCTATCTTATATTGCTAGCTTGGGAAATTGTTGGGAGAATTATTCTTGCAGCATAGAGTGTAGCTGTTTTTAATAGGTAGGTCTTAGGTAACCCAATTGTTTTAAAAAGGAAAAAAAAAATTAAGAGAATAAACTCCAGATTCAGCATCATCTTTCCATAAGGGCCTCAGCTGGTGTCAGTGGCTGACACCTGAGTGCTGCCACAGCCAGCCCACCCCGCAGGGAGTATTCGGCACAGTATGTCTTAATGTACCCGAAACCTTCACTTCCAGGTGCACATGGAAACCTTCACTGAGGGGAACGGGGAAACCCCCTCGTTCCTCATCCCCTCGCAGGCTGCTCCCCACATCCTCCACCCCCAGGGGCACCCTGGCCCCTGGCTCTCCCCACTCCCCCAAAGTCAGCGAGAGGGTTTCTTTGCTGCTGACTTCAGCGAGAAATGAGCTGGAGCCTGTGCACGTGGAAGATAACGAAGGGAAAGATGAGGAGACAACATAGCTGTTCATTTAGTCTTAACAGGAGCGATTCCTGCTCACAGTGACACAAGCTTGCTTACCCCACCTATATGCATCTTAACGCCTCTAGGCAACTCAGGGGGACAAATAAAACAAGTCTGTTCTGGTTTGGATAAAACCAAGCCAACGTTTCTGTGTATTTAAGTGGAAGTGGCATCATGCATTAATTGCTATGCTGACCTGTGTACTACCAGCCATAGAAATGTGGGACAATCTTAAACCCAACAAACTTTTTGGGAAGGTGCTCAATTTGTTGTTGTTGTTTTTTTTTTTCTGTCTTGGATGTCCAAAAAGAGAAGAGAAACGGGCACTTTTGCAACCAAGTGGCTAGAGCAATTCATCCTCACTGCCCGAGACCCGCGGTCTCGTGTCCTTCCTCTGCCTCAGCACTTTATATCACGGCCAGCAGAACCTCGCTGCATTGCACCCAGGACTGGAAGACCCCTTAGAGAGAACTAGAGTTTTTGTGACTCAGTGAGTAAATGAACAAAGAAGGACGTTGCATTAAGATGTACTTTTTTAATTTATTGTTAATTTATGATACTTCAAGCGTTTTGGTAAATGTTCTGTAGCCTATCAGTGTAAAGGTTATTGAAGTCTTTGTGATACGAGACCTCACTACAGCACTTTGCTATTTACAACTCTGCTTGGAAGTGGAAGAAGGCCTCGAGGCTGTGCGTGTGTGTGGAAGCTCCCTGTTCTGCAGCTTTGCGAGGTTCTACTGTAACTCAGTTCTTGGGTTGGGTTTCTTTTTTGTTTTGTTTTACTACACTTTCCAATACAGATCAAAATGAGACGTTTTTTGTCACTGACCTCACAGTACGTTTCTGTTCCTGTCTGTGTAGCAGCACGAGCAGGGGAGCGAGTGAGTGTGTGTGCGGGCGCAGAAGACCCAGAAGCAGGACTTACTGATTTGTTTGTAACGTACTTAGTGGACTCTGGAAATACTCTAAAACACTGAGATTTGCAATAAATTTTTTCTTGATTTTTTTTCTTTGTCTCTCCTTGTGTTTTCTTTTTTTAACATTTGAAATAAAGGAACAAACTTTCCTCTTCTGCCTCTGGAGGATGAGGCAGGGTGAGCCTTCACCTCACAGCGTTGTGCTGGTTTGGCTGCTGCTTTCCTTCCCCAAAGGGCTCTCCCAGCGTGCCTGTCACATGCCACTTCCTCAGCCTGAAGTGCAGTGTTTATCCTGCCCATTGGGCAATCCTAAACTCTTTTAAAGGAGTTGCTTGGAAGCTGGGAGATTAGTGCTGACCTCAAGCGTACTTGAGTAAATCCTCACCCGGGAAGGCTTGATTAGAAGGAGCCTTTTCTTCTGAGTGGTAACTGAATGGGTGGCACTTAGGAACATTATCCTCATGTCTTCAAGAGGCATGCAATCATGTAATTATTTTATCATCTCTGAGTTGCAGAATACTTTCTCAGTGCCAGGCTTGGCGGCTCATGGACCAGACATCAAGCTACTCAATAAAATAGCAGGATAAAGGGGCAATTTTCTTCCCTTCCAACCTTATTTGTTGTTTACACCGGCTGAGATTCACCCTTCCCTGCTTAGCCCATAGCTCCTAACATCACCAAACACTACCAGGAGTAATGCTGCCATGCTGAATTCCAAAGATCATGCATATATTATGTTTGCAAATGAACTACTCGTTGAGGGAATCATCAGGAGCCAAGCAACTTGTTTTCATTTTAGTTCTGGTTGCAAAAGTCCTCCACCAGAGGTGATCACACATGCAAGTGGCACAGACTTGAACACAGACACCAACAAGCTAATCGGTCTCCAAATTTCATCCTGGCCCAGCTACAGGAGTGAACAACAAACATTTGCAACAGCTTCCTCAAAAATACACAACCACCATCCCCCCCAGCCCATGACGAAGGCTGTACACTGTTCACAGCAATAAAAGCACAAGGGACTGTTGCACTAACACATGTTTCCCTGCACACAGACAATCTTGAGCAATTTTCCCCACCTGGTTTAAGTTAATTGCCCACGACCTCCTCTGTCCTCCTGGTACAAAGGCATAGAGGCCAGAACAAAACAGGGTAAGAATACTTCTTTTTAATCAGTAGGATTATAGATCTAGTTAGTACTAGTAAATAAAAGGACAACATGGGTCAGAACTCACTTCTCAAGCCTCGGTATCCCTCTGGAAAGTGGTTGTATAAACTCCTGTAGTCAATGAGGCCAGGGCCAGCCAAATGTAAATAAAGGAAACTGCACAAGGTCAGCTTGCAGAAGGACAAAAAGCCCTCAGAGTGTAGGTATCTGTCCTTTCCGAGGCAGAAAGGAAGCTGTACAGTGGAGTTGTTTGTTGTTTTGGGGTCTTAAAAACAACCCAAACCAACCAAACACAACAAAACCGTTTTCCCATTTGAAATTAAAAGGAAGGGCAACCTCTTGTTCTTTCTCACTTCTTTCAGATAAGCCGACATCAGGTACTTCAGGGGACAAATGAATCTTTAAAAATAGCTAAACTGGCTTTGGAAAAAAATAAAGTAGGTGCTTACAAAACAACTGGAGTGTTTGAACGCTTCCCTTCAGATGTTACTTGTTAGCATCTGAGATCATCATTTTCCAGCTGCCCGTAGTAAACATGACCTGAATTTTCACAGTGATGCAAGCCCAAGCCCCAGCCTTCCTTCCTCCCTCTTTTAAAGCTCTTCTTAAAGGTGCTTCACGGGTCAGGTTTAGGAAAAGACCCCTGTAACTTCTGGCTTGAAGATTTGAGAGAGAAAGCACTGCTGGCCCTGAGGAATTATTTCATCCTTGATGTCCACAGCAGAGGGCAGGACCCCTGCTTCTCACCAGCCATGCGTGGGAAAGGCTGCCGGGCATCTCAGGCCGGTTTGGGGCCGGGATGCACAGTGCCTCGGCCGACCCAGGCCAGCTCTGGGGATCCTGGCAGCCCAACAAAGACTTTTCCCCTCCCTGGTTTCACTCAACACTGACTTTTACTTGCAGGATTTGCAGATCCGTGGCTGCGCCAGCATAAAGTTCGCTCTTGCAAATTGCAGTAAGTCAGCTAATAAATCAAACCCAAACCCCCACCCTCCTTCCTTACTGCAGTTGTCAAGCTCCAGTTACAACAATTTGTGGTAAAATATTACTCACCAGCACTTTGGCCCGTGTGAGCCAGTTCTGCCTCTGTAAAGACAGCCCCCTAAATCACTGTTTTGTCACAGAAGCCACAAGCATAACCAAAAGACTTATTACACACAGGCATGATGAGAATAAGGCCGAGGAGACAATAGTTTCCCTTTGCTTCCCTTTTGTCAGAGCTTTCATTAATGTCGTGAACATCTTCTTCTACTTCACCCGCTGCCCGCTGCTTGCCACAGTCAGCCTGGCAGAGGAACAGCCCAAACGAGCCCCAGAGAGCCTGAGCAGCAGCGAGACCCAGCTGGGTGACAGCACAGCAGGGCCCTGAGCATCACCCCGTGCTCCTGCTTCACCGACTTGCTGGCACCCATCATCCTGCCTCTCTGCTCTGTTAATTCCTGTTGATGTCCCTCAGCTTGCACTTGTGCTAGGAGAAGGTACCAACATTAGGCACTTTAAGCACATCAAGGCTTTTGCATTTTGCTGTTGATGTGGCTAGTTTGGGGTGTTTTTTTTAATTATTTCAAGTGTTGTGAAATGTGACAAAGACCCAAACTTATTAGTGATAAGTGAAGGCCATTTGTGAAGTTATAGCTGGGGTTCAAGGACAGCAAGAGACAGGCACAGGGGGAGGCACAGGGCTGCCAGCACCAGCATTGCCAGGGGACTTTCCCTTCTCACTGCTGACCAGGCACAGCAACAGGGTGATGCTCCTGCCTTAAGCTGAGCATCCTCCTGACTGAGCAGGATCAGCTCCCCTCGTTGTGCCCTGACTCCCATCTCAGCTGCCTGTATGTGTGGCCCCTGCTCCACCTCCATGATGGCAGAGAAGGTTTCCTACAGTGGGAATAAACTGACTGTAAATGAATGACTAAGTAAGGCAGAGATGGACACACAGATGGCCTGAAGGAAGAAGTCTCCTTCTCTGGAGGTCTTCAAAACCCGCCTGGACGCGTTCCTGTGTGACCTGATCTAGATGGGACCTGCTTTGGCAGGGGGGTAGGACTGGCTGGTCTCTAAAGGTCCCTTCCAACCCCCACCATTCTGTGGCTCTGTGATACCAAAGACGTGTGACAAGGTCTGATCCTCACAGCACCGCTGAAGCCTTTCACCCATTCCTAAGCAGAGCATTTGAGCAGTTACCCAACCCCTTCCCCTGGCAGGTTGCTTCTCTCTGCCAGTGGTGACCACACAGTGGCTGTGTGTCCCGGCCAGAGCCGGCCCTGGCAGCCGGAGCACTGCGGTGACTTGAGGACACCCCGACACGCACGGCCACTTCTGCTCGAGGTGCAGCATCCACGGGCAGGAGCCGGCACAGCAATTACTACACCTTGACATTCTCACATTGCATTCTCCTAGAGAGCTCTTAACCAAGTGTGAAAACAGGTTCTGGTTTGCAGAGAGAGAGGAAGGAAGAGGTGCCCTCTGCACCCCAGCCCTGGAAGCCAGCCTCGCCGCAGGGTGGGATGTCCCTGTGGATGCAGGACAGGCTGTGCAGCTGCTGCTCCTCCAAAAGCAGCACTGGGGCACCAGGCAGCCTTTGCTGAATATTGCAAGGCCCATACTGGGATACTTGATGTTGTTAAACACACACAGAGCAGCAGCCCATGCTCTCCCTGGAGCTGAACCTCTGGAAAGCCAGCTCCTTCCCACACACCACAGGGCTCCCTGCTCACCCTGAAATCACTCCCTTCCCCTCCTCCCAGCCCCAGGCCTCTAGTGTGAGCTCCCAGTTTGCCCTCACCACACCAAATATCAGCCACCAAACACCTTGTGCACCTTCCTCCCTCACACCCCTCCTAGCTGCAGCAACAGCAGCTTATCAACACCAGCCACGCACTGCTGGGCACCCTCAGGTCCTATCAGGTGCTGCAGGCCTCCCACACCACTGGGATGGGCTCCTGCCCAACTGCTCCCACCAGGCAAAAGACACCAGGTAGTTTGGTGCCATCAGGGAAAGCCACCACAGAGCTGGGTCCCCCCAGGACAGTCAGTAAAATCCAAAGCCAAAGTCCGTGCACTCAGGTGCAGAGTGCTCTGCCATGAGTCAGTCCCTCACAGCCCCACTCCTCCCCATCCCCATCCTCAGCTTGCAAAACACAGCCCTATTCCACTCAGACATCAGCCACACATCACCCAGAGAGGGGTTTTGTCCATGCCCTTGCACCATTGCAGCCTGAAAACCCTGAGCTCGCGGCTTCAGCAACACTCGTGTCCACCCTCCCCTGCACAGAAACCTGGCCTTGCAAGGCTTTCCCCTTCTCTGGTAGCTCCTGCCATCCTCTGTGCTCTGCCAGAAGGAAAATGCATTAGATCAACTGTACCTGGAAAGGAGTCTGCAGGCATAAAGGCAGCTTTTCTGTTTCTTGTCCCTTTTCCTGGCTCTTCTCCTCCTGCCTCCCCCAGTGAGGGGTCACAACCCTTCACAGCTTCTTCCAATACTACAATCAAGAGTGCTCAGAACAGAGGAGCTGGAAACCTGCTCCCTCACCAGCAACAAGAGCAAATCCTGATGCAAATACATCCCCCAAACATTTAAACACAAGACCACGTTCAAGCTTCCGTTGGTAAAATGTTTTCACTGAGGCAAGCCCTATCCTTCCCAGATCTGCACTGCTGTCTCCACAGCTCAGACACTTCCATTCCATCTCTTTTGCACAGCTTTGAGTGAGACATGAATTCCAACCTCAGAGTTTGTCTTCAAGAACTGGTCCTTGATCTTGCAGCCTGACCTATGTGCTGGATTTCTCCCTGATAAAAAGCACCTTCAGTGTAGCAGAGGGGGCAAAACTGGTCAGCTTACAGTGTGTAAAGGGGTGACTGGCCATAAGGTGTTTATTCATGTAAAATTCGACTTCAATAAGCAAGGAAACAACAGCAATAAACATCAGAATGTGGAGGGGATTCTATGTCAAGAGAGTAGTTCAAAACAATGCACACAGATGCCCTTCAGCCTGTGCTTTTAATAGCAGGTAATTCATAAGCTTTAGAGCAATTAATTGCTCACAGAGTGTAAGAGCAGGAAGGGAGCACAAAAGGAGATCTGTGAAGCAGAGAGCAAAAATTAATCCTGAAAATTGTGCCCAGTGGGAACTCTTTCCCCATCAGCCTCATTTGAGGCTCTGGTCTGAGGGAGTCAATTTAGCAGCACGGAGGAGGAAGCATCTACCTGAGTGATGTGAAGGCAAACGGAAGCCTCACCAAACCCTGGTGAAAGTAATTAAACACAGCACTGGGGCACAGGAAATTACACCTCTGCACAAAGTGCCAATTAAACCCGTGGACCTAATTAACAACCAAGAAAAGGAGAGAAAAGAAGTGATATAAATAACCTGGATTAAAGTTCAAGGCATCTTCTCTTGATCTCCAGGCAAACTCTGAGATGCAATTGGACTTTGTTGTCTCCTTGCAGCCCTCACTAAGGACAGATCCTGGCACTGAGACTCTACTTTGAGACATCACAGTGTGGTGCTCACAGACAGTGTCTTCCCAGCAGTGCCCCAACACCCAGCCATTCATCCCCAGCTGCCCCTTGCACCTGCAAACACCTTTTTCCCTCTACACAGTGACTCTCATCCCTGGAATTTTACCATCACTTACAAACCCCACAGAATCAAGCCTCCTGAGTTGCCTGCAGCTGTGTGGGATCCAGCACGCCCCAGACCTGATTTAGTAAAGAAGTGTTCCAGGGTGATGAAGAGAAACGTTCCTGGACACACGTGGCAGCAGCACAGACCAAATAGTGTAGCATCACGTTAGCAACCGGTGTCAGCCAAGAGATGATACAAACATTAGCTTTTCAGTGAAGAATTTTTAGTGCACTGGTAGTTCCCTGTCAGACAGTACATTTTAAAATAGTTTGTGGTAAATGACAGAAGGTAACCCTTTAAATTCATGACTTCTGCATGTACTATACATTCTGCTTGTCTGCTTCAGTCCTGCAGAGCATCAGGGCATTTTAATAACTACTTGAGGCTCTCCTTGAATGCTTTGTAGGGGTTTTTTGGGGGGAAAACAGTTGGGTTCCTGCTTGCTGTTTCATCTTGATGCATGTCTTGGTAGTAAGGTCTTCAAGATGTAACACATCAAATGAAATAAGAAGATGGAAAGGTTTTAATCTTAATGTTGAAAGGTCAAAGCAAAATCATTCTCTCTCTCTCTCTCTTTCCACTGCATTCTGCTTTTTGTATTTAAAAACAATATGGTTAATACTGGCTAGAAGGTTTTCAACCCCCAAACCATGTGAGCAACACAACTCTCCCGCCTCTCTCCCCAAATACCCTGACTCTTCTGTAACACCTGCTTCTACTTAGCAAAACAAATAAACAGTTACTAACCACAAGTATAACTCCCTACCACTGACATTTCTTTGCATGTCTCAGACCACAGTTTCCTTTGGAAACCCTGAACTTATGTGCTCCTTCAGTTTTTACGTCTGTAAGACTGTAGAAAGATGAGAAAAACAAGAAAACACGCACAGACATGAGCTTCAGTATCTACAGCAACAGCTGAAACACAAACCAACGCAAGGGGTTGAGAAACTCATCCTGTGAGGGAGTTAAAGATGAGGCTGTCTGATGCACACACCACTGGTGTTGTAATCCAAGCTCCAGTGCGAGGTGGCAGTTCCCAGGCAGAGCTCACGCAAGCAGGGGCTGGGTACCTGCACCATGGTGGGACAGGCACACATCCAGCCAGGCACAAGGCTCCCAGGGAGAAGTGTGGTCAGAAATCAACCCAGAGCATTCTGATGATAACACACTCGTGCTACACAGCCTTGTCTCCAGGGTTGGGAAATGGTGATGCAGTGGCTTTGAAGATGTGCTGCTGACATTCGTGAGCACTGGTTTCTGGAGGACAGCAGGTCACCTCAGGCCAAGCAGCCGGCTGGATGTGCTGGCACATGTTTTTCAAGTCTGGGCTTTTCCTGCTCTCCTATGCTACCAGAATCAGCTCTGTTGGGGTGGGCAGTGATGCCCCATGAAGGGCTGAGCAGCAGGAAGGCTCTGTGGTGGGTGACAGCAGTACAGCTGTGGGAGGGGAGGGAAGGAAGGGTTGGGTGCTGGCTGGTGTGACTGCCTGCTCCCTGTTCCCTCTCTCTAGAGTGTCAGAGCCTGCAGTGTGTCCAAACCCATCGGGCACAGGGCTGGGTCTGCCTGCCCATTTCTTCCAGGTAGCTGGAGCCCTGCATCATGTTTGTCTGTAGTGACAGTGAGAGGACTAGAGGTAATGGACATAAGCTTGGAACACAAAAGGTTCCACTTAAAGACAAGGGAAAACTTCTTTACTGTAAGTGTGAGGGAGCCCTGGCCCAGGCTGCCCAGGGAGAGTGTGGAGGCTCCTTCTCGGGAGGTTTCCAACCCCACCTGGACACGTTCCTGTGCCCCCTGAGCCAGGGGAACCTGCTGGAGCAGGGGCTGGATGAGCAGGGGCTGGATGAGCACGTTCCTGTGCCTCCTGAGCCAGGGGAACCTGCTGGAGCAGGGGCTGGATGAGCTCTAGAGGTCCCTTTCAACCCCCACCATTCGAGGATTCTACGATCACGTCTGTCTATCCAACTCCTCCAGGTATCTGGAGCCCAGCATCACACCCTGCGGCCACGGGCAGTGACGGAGACCAAAACCATCCCCCGTTTTCTCAGTCAGCGCTCGCCAGCCTGCGCTAGAACCGCTCCCACCGCAGCGGCCGCTCCCTCGCCTGGCGCCACCTCAGAAGCTGCAATTCACGAGGGACGATGCTCGTGCCCCGGAGAGCCCCGGAGAGCCCCGGAGAGCCCCGGAGAGCCCCGGCACGGCCCCGCTCCGAGGGGCTCCCGCAGCGCCTCCCGCCGGGCTCAGCCGCAGCCCTCTGGCGCCTCCTGGCGGCAGCCGCGGGCAGCGGAGCCGCGTCCTGTCCCGCACAGCCCCGGGGGTCTTTGTCCGCTCCGGTTACAGCCGCGGGAAGGTGTGTTGGAAGGACACGTTCCCTACGCGCTGCTCGTCCCCGTGTCGCGCATCTCCCGGGAGATGCCACCACCTGCAAGAGCCCCCGAGGAACCAACCCTGCCAAAAGGCTGATGGGGACTGGGGAGCAAAGACATGCTGCCCACGGGATGGAAATGCCATGGCTGTCGTGCTTTGAAGCTCGCCCGGGCAGTGGGAAGCCCAGCTTCCACCGCCATCCTTGCTCCACGGCTTTCTGAAGCTTTATTTCTCACTGAAGTCACTGTGAGGTGGCTGCTGTCCCTTGCCCTCGGAGCCTCTGAGCAGGGCCCGCACAGTCATCCTGCCAGGATGGGATGTTTTGAGCATGGTGTCTTTAGGAAAAGGCTAACACGTGATGGCTGAGTGAACACAGCCATTGTCTTACGAGGGAAGGACCAAAGAGCATGTTTATGTCTAGTAGAGCTCAGGCACCAGAGAATCCTGCTGCGACCAGGAAGCAAACTCAGGCTCGGAATGAGGCAAGAGGTCGCTTAGGGCCTGCCTCTCTTTCCCCAACTATCTTTTCACACTCTTTGCCTTTACTTCACAGCAAAACCATAACCTGTATCCAATCATTCACATCGAATGACCACATTCAGGATGTAAAAACAACCCTTTACACTTCTCTTCCCCTACAACTGCAAAGTTCCATTCGCCAGCAAGAGGGCAGCTGCCATTTGCTAGGAATTCCCCTCCTTCCTTCAACTTGCTTGGCACACTTGGCAAAAGAAGGAGTGACTGAGTAGTGCAGTGAATCAATAGTACCACTGTCCCTGCCTTTTCCAAATGATCTACAATGTAATGGAAACTCATCAGTCTTCTCTAAACTGCATAAAGCCAACCCCGCCAGGCCTGCTGCATCCCCACTTGCCTTCCACCACACGGCAGCAGAAAGTGTGATTTGGCTTTTGTCCTGTTATTGAGCTGATTGTTCACATTTTTAAAGCTATTTTAGCTTTCAACACTTGAAAGTTGCGCTTCTTTCAGAAAAGGAGCTTGTCAAGTGCTGAAATTCCAAGACTCATCAGAGTTATTCCCACAATACCAAAAGCATCAGGGCTGTTTCTTCTGTAGGTATTTCAAGAAGTCTCCTGGAAACAAAACTAGTGAGCCATCAACAAAAAGACTATTTTCAGGCAACAAGCAGCAATCTACAGCAAAGCTGTGAGCACAGAGGGTTGTTTTACACACATAAATGTCCACTACTGAGCTGGACAGCCTGAGCATTCACACACAGTCATATTCCAAAGACTTTGAGGGCCAAGCTCCCTTTGCAACCTTAGGCCTCAAGACAAAGCAGCTCAGATCTGGGTTTGTGTTTTTTCCTGGTTCACAGATCACTGAAATATTATTTTACCAAAGCAGAAAGAAAAGTTACAAACTAAGATGCTTGAACCTGTTGTTGACTGCTAGTGGGAAGTTTTCCCAGCCCTATGGACACTGAGTGGGCTCAGAAAACATTCTTAGTAGGCCACAACAGATAAAAATCACCCAGAATGCCCAAACAGTAGATTTTATTACCCTAGCCAAAGCAAAATTGTCTTAACCAGACTTGACAAGAGCTTGATCTTTGCTGTTGAAGCTAGAACCTAAATTCTATATAATTATGCTCAACAAAAGGCAAAACCTCCAGCTGACCACTGCATCAGTGTGGGGAGTTTATTCCTCAGCCTCTGTGGCTGGCAGAGCCCAGACTTTGCAGCTCTATCAAAGTGATTGAACCAGCTTATGGCTGTCATACCTAAGCAAGACAATACATGAGGCTAAAACCACACACAGACAGTGCTGCCCACAACCAGCAGTGCCCAAAAACCCATCAGCATGGCACGAAACCAGGACAGTGAGCTGTAATTTGGCTTTCAGTTCAGAAAGGAGCAGTGCATCCCCAAAGGAGAGGCTCAAATACATGGTACTTAGGTGCACTGGGCAGTGCCATGCTCATCTGTTTCTTTCCCAGGATTGCAATTATTAATATAAAGTGTGTGCATGAGAGAGATGGAGCAGATTTTATTAACACAGCTAATTAAAAAGTTGCTGATTTTGCAGTTTTCAAAGAGCCATGTGAAAGCAGCAGGAAGTGAAGGAGACTTTCCCCATCTTCGTAATTACAGCATCACCCTTTCTGGGGGAGAATTTGTGTAGGACTTGCAAAAACGGGAGAAAAGCACTGTGAGTGATGAGACACCGTGATCACGCTCTTGTCACAGAGCTGAAACCCTTCAGTGGGCTGCCTGCCTCCCTGCAAGCAATCAGGAGCCATTTGTTCTATGTAACGTTACAGCAGGATGGCATTCCAGGGCTTACTGGTTTGTACAGGTGTGTCCTTTCTACTCCCTTGCCAGAAGCTGCACTTCCCCAACACACCTAACCATCCTTTGGTGTCTGTATAAAACAAACAAACAAACAAACAAAGCTCTAATATTGTACACTCATGATGCTTTCTGTGTCCAGAAGCTTCTATAAATGTTTTTGTGGCTTACTGGAAGAGACTACCTGCAGACAGAGGAAGAGCTCAGCCCATGGCTCCAACACAGGTACCTTAACGCTCTGTTTTTTCCCCATGACAACTTCATTGTTCTCTCAAGCATTTCAAAGAGACATAAACCAGCAAAAAGACAGGGATCCTGAAACCCTCAGGAAGCATTGGTGGTGTGGTGATAAGAGACTGGATTCCACACCTCCCCTCAGGGTGATGTGATTCCTCCCGGAGCCCTGTCCTGAAGCGGGATGTTATCTGCAGGGGCCCCGAAGCTGCTGAGTGAGCATGGCTGCTATATTTAGTGCTCAGATGTTCCTGGAATCCAGTCCCGAGCTCAGATCATGGTGCTTCTCCCTCTACCTCGCAGCTCCATGTGAGGATTTGGTCTGAAGCAAGCAGAGACAGCTCAGATGTTTGTGACGCTTCTCAGGGCATCAACGTGGTTGGAACGCTGGCGTCAACGCTGCCTGCCCACCTCAGCATGGTGTGGGGCTCAAACACAAGTGTCTGCAGTGAATAATCCAGCTATTTCAGTCAAACAAACCAGCTGTATGTTGTAGATCTGCTGCTTCTCTTACTGATACGTTCAGCTTGGAAGTATTTTTCATAAGCATGGCATCAGGAGCTCTTCCTGGGCAGTCTGGGCTCACCCACGGTGGGGGAGACATCAAAATGGGGTGAGATGCACGTCTGCACCAACAGAAACCCTGTCTGACTGGAAGAGTGGGGGAAAAAATCAGCCTATGCTAAAGAAATACGTGATCTAAGAAGCTCCAGCTATGGAAATGGGGATTTAAATGAGCATTTCATTTTCTTTTGCTTTTAAGGAACTGTAAAATATGTGATGTTATCTCCTACACTATGGCCAAGGGATTTACTTGCAATGGCTTGTGACTGTGACAAGGTAGGATGTGTGAAATCCAGCCACAAAGAGGTTCTGGAGGACTCTGCATGGAAAACAATCCTCAGCAAGAAGACTGACTAGACCTTTCCTCTAAGGATCACAAGAGAGCTCTTCACTAAACACAGACACCACACTGCCTTTCTTTATGAGGGAAGTACAGTACAAAGGTGCTGGGGTGGAGGTGGTTTCATTTCACTGGAAGTGTCTCAAAGTGCAGAGACCAAATCTGGGCTGGGCACTGCTGGAGAGTGACTCATTAGATCTACCAGGGACACCTTCTCAGGCTCAGAATTGCTCTCTGGAGGTGCTTTTTTTTTTCCTCCCTAACGATTACAGATGGCTCTTAAAGCTGCCAGCCCCAAGAAACGTTCCTTCTGTTGGTAGTGACTCTCATCCATGGCACAGCAGGTACACTGCCTGCCCGGGAAATTGCTGATCTCCACCTCCCAGGACAGGCACGGCACTAAGCAAAGGTGTCAGACTGTTTTCTTCCTCTGCTCTCCTTATTTTGGCATCATCACAGGCATTTGTCTTACTACAAGCAAATGAGACGAAGGATGGAGCCACGGAGTGGAAAGCCTGGCTCCAGCAAAACGGCTGGCTGGTGTCCAGATGCTTTCATACTTGATTCCTGCCTCTGTGAAGAGGGAAAACCAAAACACTTCACCTTGATAGCTTCTTAGCAAGGAGCTACTTTTGACAATTAATTTGAATATTAAATGTCTAAATACCCTGCATGCATCTAAGCTGCCAGCTCAGGCAATCGGGGTTGCATTTCTAAAGCAAGAAATCTTGCAACAATGTCACTCGGAGCTTCAGCACAACAAGGCCACAGTGACTCCCTGCTGACATTTATACACAGAAAAATGTTGCCCTACCCCAGTGGCATCCTCAGATAAAAAGCAGCAGAGATGGTTGTGCATTGCTTTATTTCAAGGGCAACGAAAGGCAACATTTCACTGGAGACAAGAGGAGGATTTAGGATTTGCTACAAGCTGGAAAAAATATTTAGTTGTATTTCTCCCTGAGTATTGCAGAGGGGAGAGAAACAACAGCAGAGAGGTTTCCTGGTGTGAGCAGAGACGGACTGCCATTGGCAAGAAGAGACGTTGGGAGCAGAGGAGGAAGGAGAGCTGGTGTGGCTCTGGGTGGGGAGCTGCTAGGCTGGTATCCCCTTCCCAGGCAGCAGCCAGGCTTGTGGAGCACAGCAGATGATAAAAGCAGGAACTCTGAGGTTGGTTGGGTTGTGGTTTGTTGTGGCTGGTATCAGTCAGGAGTTCCCTGAGCAGTTGGTACCATCGCTCCGTGCGCTCCCGATGCGCTGCAGCCCGCAGCAGCCTGAGCACACCTGGGCATGGGCTGCAGCACACCCCTCTTTCTCCTTATATTCTGTAAGTGGGGATGAGAGTGAGGGGGAGGAGAGTCTGCCGGGCTCATCTGCAGGAATAAAAGAGGAAGTTTTCCCCTTACTTCTAGAAGATTTTGAGCAAATGCTAGACATGATGTAAGAGGGCTGTTGCTGCTGAAGGCTTGCTCAACTGCTGCCCTGCAAATCCCAGTGCTGGCTCTTTGAGAATGCTGCTGTCACTGAAGCTTTTTGTTTGCTTCCTTTTTCTTCGGGGAAAACAGAGGCTACAGCAGTAACTGGTCATCAAGTCACAGCTGCTTAGACAATCCTTAGACTCTGGATTAACACAAGAGAATCCAGCTCATACAGAAAAAGCAAAGAATATCATGCCTAGGCAAACACATAAAGCCCTGTCTCATATCCACAGATACTGCCCTTTCTTCCTCTAAAAGCTGAAAGCAAAGGACAACTCCCAGGCAAAGACTGTGGGTACAAAGAGCACTCAGAGTTGCACCTCGTGTCAGGGCTACTAACTGTGGAAGTGCTTACTGCAGTGAGAGCCTGGTGTGGGAAGCTGCCAGAGAGAGAAATTACTCACTGTTTGCATGGTAGACCATGGTCAACATGGAAACAGTCACTCAGCCTCTCAGTCAGCACAGAAGATCATCTGGAGGAGTGTTAATGCTAAAATATATGCCCTTTGATTTTTTTTTTCCACTACTGTTTCCCCTTTGAATCTGATAAAGGGGTGACTTTCTCCTGTGTAACAGAAGTTGACTGTCTCCCAGGCTGCAGGCAATGTAAGAGAGAACACAGGACAGAGCCTGCAATGTCACTAAATGCCATCCAAGGTCTGGCCTGGTGCTAGATAAAAGATAGAGCTGGAAATCAGGCAGGGATTATGGCTCTGAGCATTGCTGTCTGTCAATGGGAAGAAGCCTGGGAAAGGAGTCAGCATCTTCTATACAGGCAAGATACAAGATCTCCTATTGGGACAGGGAATGGGGCAAAGTCACTGTTGGTACTGCTGGATGCACAGACTCTTGTGCTTCCTCCTGCTCTAAGAGCCTACATTAATAAAAACCATTCTGCACAGATCAGCATCATCTTCCTGGGTCACCACGTTTCAAACCATCCAAGCAGAGAAATGAGATTTATTCAGTTACTGCACATGATGACAAACATGCTCATGCCTTATCCTCCAGTGCCTTTGCAGCCCTCATTGCCCAAGGAACAGCAAATGGACAACCCGCTGCTTACAGCCAGGGGCTGGGGGGAGGAATGGAGGCTTTAAATATTAACCTTCATGTGAAGTTGTAAGCACTGAAGTGGATCTCTATACACACCAGCCTACCCCAGATCCAGCTTTGTCAGGGGTAGGGCTCAACAATGAATCCCACTCAGGCTCCTCAGTGGAGCAGGGCAGAGGCAGTGGTGTGGCTGCACACAGGGGCCGGGACTGTGGCTCCTGCCTCCGTGCACATCTCGTTTCTGTTGGATGTTTTGATTCCTTATCTTCGAGTCATCTGCAGTTTGTTTACTGAGCTGGGGTGTAGGGACTGACTGCCACTGCACGTTTCACAGGGTGCAGTGGGACTCTGGCATCCTGCAGGAGCTTCTCTTTGGAGCAGAGAAGTGGGAAAATCCCAGAGCCCACGATGCTGCTGCTGCTGGAAGCTGAAACAACATCTTATCCCTTGTTTTTAAGCATGCATGGAAAAACAAGGGAAGAAGGCAGAGAAAAGAAATGCAGTGCTACCTTAGAGCCAGGCACAAATAAAACACTGCTGAAGAACCTTGGGAAACTCTGTCTGGATCCTTCTTATTCTTTTAATTTAGTAATTTGCACGTCACACAGTGAAAACATTTCAGCTTGGGTGGAAAGCACAATCAAGCAGAGCATGAGGTGGGCTGCCCACAGCTTACTTGATGCTAGTATCTTTTTTGTTTGTTTGTTTAGAGAAAAAAAGCAGCAGGTCTGCACAAGCACAGACTCTTGTCCTATTTCCAGCCCTGATCCTCAACAGGCTCTGCTCACTTGGTAGCCACTCCTCCAGCACTTTGCCCTGCAGCTACTGCACAGCTTCAGTCAGGGCAGCTGCCCTGCAGGAACTTTCTCCTAAGGCCAGCTCTGAGGGCAGCTCCTGGTGCCTGTTTGAGCAGAGCTCAACTCCACTTTGGGCCCTTCCGTCAGTTATTGTGAAATCACCCAGTTACTTGAACAGGAAGGAAGAGGCTCGAAACCCCAACCTATATTCAGCAGTATGTGCAATGAGGTGTTTGTTAAATCAAGAGCTTGGTGAAAGTGAAGATCCTTCCAGTTGCTCACTAAAATCCTCTGACATGCCCCTTCCCTGCCCCTCCTTCAGCTTCTCCCACCACTGTCAGCCACCAGCCCCAGCAGTGCCGTGAGGTTACCAGCATCCACCAGCTCCTGCTGCACAGACCACCACACCACCAACCTACATCTAATGACAGCTTTAGTCAATAAGAGCCTAACTAGAAGCTTAGGTGAACCTTGATGCAATTACACTTGTAATACTGGGCTTAAAACAAACAAACAAACAAACAAACAAACACGTTAAGAGGAGCTGTAGGTGTTGTTAGCTTTCCTCTCAGGTGGCTGAACGTACCTCAGGAAATGAGATGCAAGAAAACAAGGTTTTGAAAAATACTCTATTTGTAGAGATTGAGAATCCAACAGCAGGGTCAGTCAAATCCGAGGGCTGCTGTGGAAAATGAAACATCTTAGGCCTATAAAAACTGACAAGGAGAAATCAATGTTTTGCTGCAAGATGTTGCTTCATATTGCAGCCAGCTGCAAAAGAGCCAATGATCCATTTCTAGAGGAGGCAGAGGTGGCTTATTCAGAAAACAGCTAAAAAGAAAGATTAAACCTAACTCTGCAAGAAGAAGATCCATAATTTATACAGAGGCTTCCCACTTAGGCCAGAACACACACGAGTGTCATCAATATTTCAAACGCTGAGCACCAAAATTGTTGTCAAATGCAAGTCAGTGATTTCCTTTTGCCTCTCTCCTGGAGTGAAAGGACTCAGCCTGAGCAAGGATCTACGTGAGCCCTTTTAGCAAAGTGCTTGCTTGAGACCAGAGACTAAACTCTATTATGTATTTTATTTGAAACACAAGATGCAGCAGGAACAAAACAGTCAGTTGTCTGCCCCTAAGCAGGATGAATTGGAACAAAATCATTCCATCATAGCAACATGAGGCTGTATATGTTTATTCATTGTCAGTAATTTTTGTACACAAGGCAAATATTAATAGCTGAAAGGCAACACTTGTGGAGAGTATGTACAGAGCCATTTACAAGCGAGTGTAAGAGGTTTGAAACTAGGAATCAATTTAACTGTTCTATAAAAAGGAAGTGATGCTTTTTCTTCTAAGACCTCCCTTAGAAATAATTTATTGCCAATCTGAAACTAAAGCCAAGGAGAAACAGACAAAAAAAAAACCCCACCAAATTTACAATAAAAAGTAGTCCCTGGAAAGTTTATAAAAAGTTAAAACATATAAAATTGTAAGCCACAGACATTTATACAAAGCTAATACAAATCTTGGGTTTGTTAAAGATCTATGAGGTTGTTACAAAATATGTTTTTACATGAAGGCTTCACGGAAGGTAAGCTCTCACTGCTACTGGAAGCGCAGGAAAGCGGCTTTAAATAGTCTGCAATTCAACTTCTCTTCAAGTAAAATGCAAAGAAATTGCAAAATGGCACTGTATTGCAATGCTGTGTAATTGGAACAAAAAAAAAAACCACACACACAACCCAACATCTATGTTAATGGTACCATTAAACAGACAAGACCTGTAAAGTGAACCACTGGGGATGGCGTGAAACTGCTGATTCGTTTTGAAACACGAAACGGTATCGCTGGAAAATGAACCTTCTACAACCGTCCTTAAAGAGAAAGAACCAGAGAAGTCTCCTGATGGCAACGGGCACGTGGAACACACAGTCTTTAAGCAGTGAGTTGCCCCCAGACTCTGTAAGCAGATGCAGTTTGACCAAGCTGCCTGGGATTGATCGTGAATACTATTAGTAGGCATCACGTGGCTTCAAACACCCACCCCATCGGAGCAACTGGCTACAGTGATTCTGATGGGCAAAATGTAAAGCTACTCACTAGACAAATGAGTCCAATATACAGCCTTTGAGATCAATGAACCCACCTGACTTTTCTTAAGAGCAGATGTTCTAGAAGAAAGCTTAAGTTTTACACAAACTGATGGCTTATGCTCCCACATACAATATGTAAAAAATAGTAACATTTTAACCCCCCCGATGAACAGCCAGTTTTCAGGTATCAAGCAACTCAGTTGAAGGCATTGCAACAGGGAACAGTCACTAAAACACCCCTTTCACCTTCAAGTACAAGAAGGCTGTGCAAGACAGTGGTATATCTCTATATGGTCAGTGATCGTTTAAACAGAGCTCATTCCATAAAAGACCACTAAGAAAGTTTTGGGAAACTTGATTTTTCTACCTGCTTTCCCACCTTCACTACAAACACGTCCTGACCTTGTACCACAGACTGGTTTACATGAACTAGCCAACTGTGACCGATTTGTTCACTTCAGGATAAAAATCATTCTGTTCAAAGCATCAACCCTTCAGCTCTTGTACCAAAAATTACAGCCTGCTAGAAAGAAATCATAATTTAGAAACAAATCTAAAAAGAAACACAACAGTACACACTGTGCTCCTTTTCCGGGTAGCTAATGAACAGTGAGTCTGAAGATGGAAAAGCCAAACGTTGATTTGATTTGTTTAGCCAGTCCGTTAGCATAGGAACCATGTAAACAGTTACATCAAGGTTAGTTATCTCACTCCCTCTCTAAAGAAGTGGGAGTGGGAAACTCGAGTGATTTTGACTCATTTCATCAAAATAATTCATTTCTGCCTGAGATTCCTATAGTGCTTATCTACCAGGGCCTATTCTGTCAGATGTGACCCCACTGCAGGGCCACCTCGCTGCCCTCTGGGCCCTGGTGTTCACGGGGACAGTGATCTGAAAGGATGAAAACCAGGGTCTTTTTGTGTTGGTTCCAGGGAGAAGCTTACTCAATATCTTTCCCACTTTAGCTAAGTTCAGAAGTGCTCAGTGCCTTGGTGATGCTGCCTATATCCCTTAGGCTGATGTCAGTTTTGAGGATCTTTAGTAAATTAACGGGTCCCTGGACACAAAATTCATCAACATTTTTACTCATTTTTTTTTTGACAAGCTGCTGATAATCTTCATATCATCCGCTATCCAGTCTTTAGTCTTTTCTGCAAACATGGAGTCTGACACCCCTCAAAACACATGCTACAGACCCTCTCCAAATTAATTCTTTTCAGCAGAGAAAAGTCTCTTTTCAAAATATAAACTTGTTCAGAAAACTGCCAGCCAAGGAAAAAAACCCAACCCTCCTCCTCCTCGTTGTTGACTAACAATGGCATAGATTTGTTCAATTTCTGCTTTCCAGCACTGGACTTTGAGACTAATAGACAGGGGTTTGTTGTCTGTTCATTTAGCAATTATAGCTCAACTGAATCAACCTGTCATCAGGAAATGGAGAACTTCAGGAGTCCCATGACAGCAATGCTGTCCAGTCTTTAAATAGCCTCATTAGACTTTCTTGAAGTCTCCAGTTCATCATCCCTCTTGAATTGCTCACATTTAACCTGAACACATCAAACCAGAAGTAATCGTATCCATGTCCAGCAAGGAGGCAAAATCTTGCAATAAATATCCCCATCTAAAGATTATACTGATCCTCCTGACATCAGCATTGCACCCAGACTTCATGCTTAGATCACACACTGTGACTTCTCCCAAGCTCTTTTCAGAATCCTTCCCTCCCAAACCAGTGCCTTACCGCAGAAATCACAGACTCATCTATGGCTACTCATCAGATGAGATAAAAAAATAGAAGTCTTTCAAAGCACCTAACTACATAAAAATACACTGCTCCCCTTCTACTGACAGGAGAACGAGGTACAGAGATGTTAATCCAACTTACAATCACAGCAAGGAAAAGGCTAAGTTGAGAAGACAGGCAGCTTTTCTATTTTCCTTGGGGCAGGGACACTGCCCCGAGCAGTGAAGGTATGATGCCACACACGTGTTATGTTAATAACAATTCATTGAAGAAAGTATTGGGCAGCATCATGATTCACAGCAATGGGCCAGTTGCATGGGGTAAAGTGGCAAACTGGGCTGCCTACGTAACACTACAGTGTGGGGAGAACTTGGTAGTGGCACTACTCCAAACACAACGTCGCCAGCTTCCTGCCATGGTGCAGCATGCTGGGTGCTGCAGGAGCATTGCTGGGCAGAGACTATTTTCTATTATTATTGTTTTTAAACCCCATGGCAACGGTAACAACCCCCCTTTTAAAAATAAAAAAACCCCACAGAAACTGCAGTGGAACTTTTGGTAAAATCTCCTCAGTCACAAGCAGCATGCTGGAGTGTGCTGTGCAAGATCTTTGGCTCAAGTACACTTAGGATCACTAGATCCAGTTGGAAAGTCTCAGAAAGAACCTCATCAGCTGAAGCATGTTCTGCTGTGACACGTCCTTTTTTTTTTTCCCTCTCAGAAGAAAACATTCATCTTCACTGTGTCAGCTAAACAAGGCCTCTGCTGGGAACACATATGCTCACGTAAGGCCACTGAAGATACCGTAGGAGGACAGAACACAAGGAGGCACTTAGGTTTGTAAGTACTTCTATCCGTCACCCAGCGCTCACTGATAAAGATGAGGCACGTTGGAAGAAGTCATGAAGAAAGGAAAAAAAAGAAACCAGTGCTATATTCAAGCGCTTCAAGAACAGGTATTAAGGTACCTACACGTAACATCTGGTTAGTGAAGATAAGAAATACAAGTTTAGCTTGCTCCCCTTTCCCACATCAGACCGTATCATAGTGCTCTGTGCTTTGCCATGGCTCCCAGACGTACGTACAAATGCGACAGAGTGAAACCGTGTACTGTGCCATTCACAAACTCCTCGTCACCAGACTTCTGCCTGCGTTAGTACTTCCTGCCACGTACATCTGAAGCTCCCAATCCAAGTATTTTCAAAGCACTTCCTAAGTCAAACCCCACACAAAGATTTGTACTGGAACAGGAAGTACGTTACACCCAGGGATCCTGGCTTCAAACAGATGGTTCCAGCAAGGGGTTGATGGGATTTTCTAACCAACAATAGACCTGAGAAATTTGAAGTCAGCTATGGTATCACAGTCTTTTGTAACGAAGTGAGATGTGAAAAGTTCCTCCACACCCCCACCCCCCCCCCCCTTAAATTACTGCCACAGTCTAACAATTGCAACAATTTCGCTGAAGTTTGGACTTGGAATTCTGAAGGTGGAATGAATTGTCTAGGACAGCATACATGTTTGTAAAAGGTCAAATTAATCACTTTACAGGTAACTTAGACATAGGTCTGCTATAGAATTACAACTCGAGTCAACTTGAAGCTACACTGGAAGAGATTAAGCCTGGATTTCTGCAGAAATTGGCAATAATGTGTTCAGCAGCAGCTTTTAGCCACATATCAAGAAGTCTGACAGGATCTGGATTCCTCTATTCCTGCTGTAAACTTCTAGTTAAAAAAAAACAATAACCAACCAACCAACACACAAAAGTTACTCAAATAACAATGTCTTTTTGCACATCACTGTAACATAAGCTGCTTGAGGTTGTCGTGAAGGATGGTATCCTTAACATCACGGAAAACTAGCCGGATGTTTTCTGTGTTAATAGCAGTGGTGAAGTGGTGGTAGAGGGGCTTCTGCTGCTGGTCCCGGCGTTTCGTACGAAAACAATCCACCAGGAATTTTTGAACATCTGTTAAGCAGTGGGGATTCCCTTCAAACTCTGGAAAATAGTCTTTGATGCTCACTTTTTGTACTTTTTCCTCAAGCAAGTCCGTCTTGTTTAAGAAGAGAATGATTGAGACGTTGCTGAAAACCCGGTTATTGACTATTGTCTCAAAAATGTTCAGGGATTCCGTGAGGCGATTCGTTTGCCGATCCTCCATCAGCACCTGGTCAAATTCACTCGAGGAAACAAGGAAGAGTATTGATGTGACACTGTCAAAGCATTCAAACCAACGTTTCCTTTCTGACCTTTGGCCACCGACATCAACCATTTTGAAAGGGACATTTTTAATTTCAAAGTCGTACTCATGAATCCCTTTAGTGGGTCTCCGTGCCAGCAGGATGTCTTGCTGTGAGGGAAGGTAATCCTAAAAGAAAGAAAGAAAGGAGAGTTTGCTGATTAGGATACAAGTCACAGGCGTGGTGATCACAGCTGACTTGCAATCAAGGGAGAAGCTTGCAGAGGAAAAGCACGAGGTTCTGAATAAACACACACACCCGTGTGTATTTATGATGCCAATGCTGAAGCTTTTTGGAAAGATCTAGAATTCAAAGTGGGGAAACACACTCAATATTAAATCAAGACTATACACCAGAGAACTGAAGCTTTCCATTTGCCACATGCTGAGGATCCATAAACAACCAGAGAGGTGTACTATCAATTCCTCGTGCCAGTTGCCCCTCGTTCTAGATTACTCCAGGCTTCATTCATTCTGTTCTCACAAAGCTGGGAAACGCTGGCTGCCAACACTGCAATGCAGCAAACCCAGTAACCACGGCAGTGTCCCACTCAAACCGTGGCCACTCAGTTCCTCCCACGTTCTCATACATACTGCAGAACTGCTTCTAGAAAAAAAAAGAGCTTCTCCAACAAAGTAATTTTTATGCCAGAAAAGCAAAACCTAAGCACCTTGCTCTGTCTGTGCCACGCATCTTCTGCATCCAGTTGTACTGGTCCAAAAAGTCACTTCTATTAGCTGTGTGCTGCAGCCATGAGCTCACAGAGCCTGGCTTTGGTCAAAACATACCGTGCCAATAGTAAAGCAGGAGACATAGGCAGCTGAGGACAGCAGCCCCTTCCCAGCAGTGCACCCTAGCAGGGCAGTCAAGAGCTGTACCCTGAAGCTCTTCAGCCTGCCTTTTCCTTCAGAATTAAATAGGCAGGATAAGGGTTTTTTAACTATTTTGACTGTTGTATGAATGTTTGTCAACAGATGCAGCCGCCACCAGGAAGAGGAGTTCTTATTAGTCAGCTTTTGACTGCATCGAATTCAAGACTCAACGTTAGGGATTTCTTCACTCCTACAATTACACTTTTGCATATGCTCCAAGTCCTTCTGCTATTTAAAAAGTGCTGGCTGATGCTGATGTTTAAAGCTTTGTTGTTCACTTGTTATGGAAACTCTTCCTTACATTTTTCCAGCATTTCTCACAACTTCAGAGGCAGTAATTTAGGTTTCAGAACTGGAATTTTAGTCTCCTGTTAGTGAATGATCTATCATCTTCCTTTGACAGTTCCAGTTACTAGACTCAGAGCTTTATAAATGAAAGATGTGCGAGACCATGGTCCAAAAAGTCTGATTCAAGTAGTAAGCTGGGACAAAGGGCACACACACACAACTGTACGGTTATTTAAGTAGCAGTTTTCCAAGTTTAAAGCAGCTGGGCAAGTTTGATCCACAGCCTTGAAGGAAGCAGTTTTTAAGGTCATGAAGTGAGTGTAATGTCCAAAAACCTCAACCATCCCTTTGCTTTACTATGCAAGTTCAAAAGTGAAACAAGTTACATTGTTTTGTTTGACCTTCAGAGTTTAATCAAGCTGCCCATGACTAAGGCACTGATTTTTACCATGGCATGAATTACCAAGCAGCTCTCTGAAGTGCAGGCTCCTCATCCTGCACTTCTTGCTGTAGTGCTATTACCCATCTAAAACCCACATCACCGAAATCTGCAGGAGAGCTACAGACATGTGGGGTGAACCCCTTGTCTGATTAAAAGCAACTTTAAAAGGCAATAAGATATTTCTCTTCATTTATTACATTGATCTTGAGCCTTTGCTACCAAAAACTGTCAGAGAGGGAGAACAATTAGAGTGATGTTGGTATCAAATGTCACTGGGCACATGTGAAGGGATTTTGAGTAAAGCTGACTGTTAACATTTAGGCAAGAGAATGTCACAGGTTCAACGCTTATTCTGTCTTTTAAACAGGACTATATGATCTTTAGTTATTCAGGAAGTTAGTCTTGGAGTTCTCTCAACAAAGCCACAAAATCTTAGGAAAGCTCAGGAGTGATTGAAATTAAAGTAAATAAATAACAACAATTAACATAATAGGCAAAGCCATATATGACTTCACTATTGAAACAAGAGCACAAAGCAGACTCTTCTGGGAGTTGCCTTGTAATGTTTATTCAGTAAAGCTTTCAAGAACAAGGAGCTTATCCCTAGAATTCCAGACATATTCCCTCTTGAGTATTACTCATTTAAAATTCCTTCCACACTTGCAACCACAAATAAAATCAATTCAAGTGCTTTCACATTCTGCATGCACAGAAGACCTACCATGCTTTCTACCACATAACAGCTGCTCTGATGCAACAGTCTGCAAATGAGTGCACTGGGCACCAGGTCTTAATACACAGCCATCATTTGGCTACTGGAAACTAAATACAACAACTCCTTAGGAATCTCTCAGTATTTGAATGAGCTTTTTGAAGGATGATGATGTTCTCTCCCTCACGTCCACTGTAGCTTTCCACTGTAGCAGTTCTGAACTAGCCTCTTTCTCACTGTTGATCCCATTCTCTGTATTTGAAGACTGCAGCATTAGGTGAGTATTTTCCTCGGACAGCACAAGTCCTCCACTGTTTTGCCACTGTCAATCAGTACTTCTCCTGCAAGCGTTCCCCAGCACACTCTCCTTTTCTACACTTCCCCCATCTTCCATGTTGACTGGTTTGCTTTTTTTCAGCTTCTTGCATTTTTGAGTTTGGTATTTTTGAAGGGGGAAGCTTGTTGGTGTTCTGGTTTATTTTCTGTGCAGCTCTTCCCAAGGATACATATTGATACTGCCTTGGAACACAGGCTTTCTTCCTGAATTATCTCCTTCCTCAAATTCACTACAGCCTGTTTTCTTCCAAAGGACTTCTTTTGGTTATCAGGTAGCTCTTCTGGCTACCACATCACTGTTTGCCTAGCTCAACTTAGAATTTAAGGCATGAATAAAATCCAATGACAACATGAAAAGCAATGTCTGGGATATGTTGGATATATGTAGCCTGCACTGGCAGCAGGAGGAACAACAAACAGTAGTGAGGAATCCAGCACATCTCATGTCTATATTCATACCAGCCAGCTACTCTTATTCTGCCAATCTGATTAAATCTGAACATTAAGTTCCTTTCCCTACATACTATTATCATCAGCTCTCTTTTGGCAAGAGGCACATGAATCTCAGGTCTATCTGTTTATAAGCAATTTAGTTACAGGCCAGCCCAGTTGTATCAGATAACAGATAAGAACAGTAAAATACTTCTATTAATAGTTTGGGGAAATAATCATTAAGACAAATCTTGCACATAGATAAGAATAAATGAGAAGAACCTACTAAATCTTTCACTCGGTAACAAAACTTAGCCAGCATCTTTTCCACAAAGGCCCAACGTTTTCTGTGACAACAGATCTTGAAAAGTCCCTCTGTATCTTAACACCATTTGGTCTAACTTTAAACCTGAAAAGCTGTAATTCAGAGTTCAGCACTCCCCCAGCAAACATCAGACCTATAAGCAGTGTATGCATACATTAAAATATAAAAAAACTTAGTGACTTCAAGTTTCACACTTTAATCAAAGAACGGACCAAGGTTTCTCAATAAAGGAACTTTGAAAAGAAGCTGCAAAACTCTTTACCCACAAGTGCACAAATGTGTGCAAAGAAACACAACCTTTCAAAACTGTATGACAAAGTCCCCATTAGCAGAAAGTTCAACAGTTCATTAAAGTGAGTGCAGTTCTCAGATTGCCTTATAACTCAAGAGCAAAGCAAAACACAGACAGCAAGTGCTGGAGTTCTCAAGCAAGGTATCTGGGAAGCACACGCATTCACCAAGATGATGAGCAGTGCTCTAGTTAGAAAAACAACAGCTCAAAGCAGAAAAGTAGCTTGGTTTAAAATAAGGTTTTATTTTTAAAAAGAAAAATGAGATTCAGCATGATGTAACAGGATTCAATTGGTTGGATCCCTTCATCATTTGTTAGCCACCAGCTGGAAATGGCCAAGGAGAAACTGCCTCCTCATGGAGTTCAAGCTGGCATCCCATTTTAAAGGCATTTTCACCATTTACAACTACTCAGCATACAGCTTTGTTGTTCAAGCAGTAACCCAACATTTCTATGCACAAGTATTCTACAGAGGTTTCAGCTTTTTCCTCAGAGAAAACAGATTTCATTCTATATCGAGTTTAAAGCAGGTCCTACAGTAAGGTGCCACCATCCTGTGCACTGACTGAGCTTTGTGTCCTTAAATGCTTATGTAAAACCAGAAGCAGTCATTTCTGGGTGTCAGATAGTGTTGGAAGTGCTACTTTAATGGTCTACCAGCTAGATAAGCATTTGCAACTTGTTTTTTAGTCAATTTCTACACAAGTTTTACTTCTGGCAAGTCTCTCGGTCCTTGCATTGCCCTGTGTTTTTTGACATGTCAGTGATGAACTGCTGAAATAATGGGGCAGGTAAAGTTAACTAAAGCTATCTGAGTAGTCACTAATTACATGTCATCTGTTTAAAACCCAGAGATCACAAAGACTACTTAAGACTGAAAAAAAAAAGGAACTTACTTGTTCTCCAAGTTTATCCAAGTTGTCCAAGAAATACTTTACAGATTCTCCCTAAAAACAAAGCAAAGAGTTACTTACAAAGTGGCACACTTGATCTCCATACTTTACATTCTGAAGTCTAGTTAATTTACCAAATCTAGATTTAAGTGTTGTAAGCTTTAATCACTACCTTTTTTTTTAAGGCATCTATCCCAAGAACACAAGTTTTACTTATAGGCAAGTTAATATTTTAACTTCAAAGCACAGGTAGGCATATTTATAATACTTAAATCCTTCCCGAGTTTAGAATCACTAAATAAACCCTACAGCATTGTCCACAGTGAGTGTCAATGAATCAACTACACCTTCACTATGAAAAGATACATTCAATTCTTCTAGCCCTTTGAAGAGCTTGCACATGCAGGCATTCTGGTACAAGGATTAATCACTGGAGACAAGCTCATTTAGAACTGTGTTGCTATCTGATCCCATTCATACCGGTACTTCCCCTGAGCACAGCAAAGATTAGCAGAAGAAAGGATGAGAAACCACAATAGATGAAGCATTTTACTGAAGTTTCCTGTCAGAGGCCATGCTGGACAAGAACTCCTTACTCTAGGAGTAACAAGCTGAGCTCTGTGATGCCATCTTGCACGGTACCACAACTACTATACACGCTCTCTTCTGGATTCAAGCCATCACTGCCCCTGCAAATAAAATCTGCAGTTTTTAATTCCTCCAGTAATGCAGAACTGGAGATTTCTGGGTTTTCTTAATTGTAAGTCTGAACTACAGTCAACTCTGCAGAATTTCATTAGCGTGCTGGAAATAAGGACTTTTACAAGGATGCTGCTGAACCAGAGTTCACTCACAATAGGTAATGTGCCGACTGAATACAAAAAGGAATCTGTGTTTCTCCACTCTGTGGATGGAGAAGCAAGAATTCTGACTGAATTTCCTTGATGGGAAAGTCAAGAACCATCCAAGGCTGGGGTGACTACATCTAAGCCAGTCAAGGGAATGAGAACAGCAGTTACACCCTGATAATGACTTCCCCTCACTTGAATTTGAACTCCGAGATCTTGTCTAAGAAGAATATCAAACCTCAACATCAAACTCTCCTCATCTAAGCAGCAGTGAAGTAGGGTATGGTAAATAACAGTCCAAAAGAGTGCTCTGGCAGACACAGAAGTCGGGTATCTTGGCAAGTTTTCCAGGTACTAAGAAAAAGTTACATAATACAAGCAGATACTGCACCTTTAAGTGTGCAGTTCGAACACCAACTTGGAATTGGGCAAGCCTGATATTCTGGTTGAAACATGCCTTGTGCTCAACACACCTGCAGGGAAAGAGCCCAACACAGTTCTACTATCTTGTTTTACCTTCTGGTTGGCTTTCCTTTACCAGTTTTCTCTAGGGAGACAAACTGCAGCAGCAACACTAACCATTTTAAACCCTGACAGCTTATAGCAGTGATTGCCTGTGATGATCACAGTATTCTACACCTGCATTTTTTTCTCCCCAACACTTCAGAAACCCCAAGTATCCTCACTCCTGTAAGCAAAGTGTACATGAAAGAGTATTCCTATGTCACAAAAAAATAGAAACACACAGCCTTGATGCACAAATCCATCAAAGCTTCCCAAGCAGAAGCAACAGGATCAGAATTCAGGCCAAGTACTAGGACCACTGTCTGTATTTTGTCTTAATATTCAGCTAAAGTTTAAGGTCAGACTTAATTTCTTTTTTAGGTCCTAGTAGGAGCTGGCAACCCTCCCTGCCCCACAGGACTATCCAGATTTCAGGCTCATTAAGTGGAGGTATTTACCTGGGTCTTAAGTACACGTGTGTGTGTGTGTACAAATATGTTAATCTTAAACATCTCTTTTATATACTACTTATGGCAATGCCAACTCCCTAAAGAAGCATGAACTCTGCAGTACTGAAATGCATGACTTACTACTTCCTTTAAGTCCTGGGGCTTACTGGTACTGCAATGGATTGAGCAGTTGGAGTAGACAGTAAGATATAGCGTATAAAGGTCATAAAACATTCCCAGAAGCAGCTTCCCAAAAG
The DNA here is from genome assembly GCA_013401255.1 of Urocolius indicus. NCBI lineage: Eukaryota > Metazoa > Chordata > Aves > Coliiformes > Coliidae > Urocolius > Urocolius indicus. Next base: position 36,681 of record WBNH01001283.1, read on the forward strand.
AGGGGATTTCCTGAAAACATGAATGCTAAATACATGGGCCTGCAGCAACAGCAATGCTCTAGAGCCACACATGCCACAGGAAAGTTGCTGCCAGAAAGCACACTGAGAAGTCTGGTCAGTGTTCTAGGCTGTCACGAATCAAAGTCAGTGGCAGATAAAGATCAAGGTGGCCACTCTCAGACTCAAGACATTAAACTATAAAAGCAATCTGTTACAAGCATAATCAAATTAATACTGCAGTGACATACCAGTTTCCCTCCTCCACATCCTGGTCTCAGTCACTGGGTTCTTCCCTTATGAAAAACCACTCACGCAGCTAATATGATACACCAGGCAAGCACCATTAGTGTGACTCAATTTTGTATTTAAAGGTAAAAGTTATTCAGTCATTGGCTTTTATGAATATGCATAGCATAAAAAACTTAAAACCAGCTTCCAATTCATCATGTATTCTTCCATCACTTTCCAGACATCCTCCATATCACACAGCAACACAACACTGCCTGGATTAGCAGTGATTTTCCACCTGATGTGGACATGTCTGTATCAGGAGCTCTGCTAAGTACAGATGCTCTTGAACAGCAAACTACCAGAGTAACAGATTGTTATCAGAAAGCACCACTGTAGAACTGAAGAGTTTTGACCCATTTTAAATGAGCTTCAAAAAGACAGCATTACAAAGCAACCAAGCGAGACTTCTGATCCTTTTCCAAAGGGGTCAACCTATGTATTTGTATGCAATAATGGTGAGAAACCTACTGAAAAACTCACCACATGACAACCAAGGAAACTCTTAATGCCAGCAATTGTTAAAACTGAGTAAGAAAATGATCTTGTCACAATCCCAAATGACAACAGCTCCACAGTTTCTGTGTTAGCTGCTTTTCCTTGGTGTCAGAAACAGAACATCTCACTCTGTAAATCAATGTCAGTGCCTCTATTTAAAGAGCTGTATTCAACAGACAGCTGTCACATTCTAAAATTTCCCTTTAGACAAACTGTAAACCCTTTGATTTACCCAAGATGACTAGAAAAAAAAGAAACTGGGTTTCCCCACTCTGCCCTGTTAACTCCAGTGTGGCTGACCACGTCCAACCCCAGTCATGTGGCTGCTGCAGCAGGTAGTCTGCTGCTGACGTGCCACAAAGGAGCCACACCAGGGAGAAAGCCAACAGAGACTGAAGAACTGCTGGATCAGCCCCCATTAAAAACTCCAGGACATTCCTGTTGCCTTCACACCCATGTTTTGGGAGCAGATATGATGGAAATTCAAAGATGTAGTTTAAACCAATACAATGATGCAAAGGGTTTTAAACCAGCACAGGTGAACTTAGTTTTTTTCAATGCAGGTGAAGCCTTTAAAGTCATTTTTACAGTTGAGAGTTCTGAACTGCAAACTTATCATCAAGTGTGGTTGAAGGTTACTAATGACTTGTTACACTGCAGGAACTGGATCACTGAACCTCACCCGTTCACTCCTGTCTCCTTCTACTTACAGCACAGGCTCAAAGGGGCCAATAGAATTTAAACCCAGGCTTGAGTGCATTTCTCATACCGCAATAAAGCCAACTGCTTGAACACACCCAGTACAACAGAATGAATGGCCTGTGCATGAGCTTCAAAGACTTTCCAGCATTAGGTGACTGCACTTTTGCTCTTTTAATACAAATTAATCCTATCAGAATATCAGATTTGAAGCAATGTCTTTGAGTGCTTGTAGAAGTTGCCCTCTGGTTCAGATGGAGGATACACATCTCAGCTGCAGCCCTTCAGCCTCCTCCTGATTCAGAAATGCATGTAAACCACAGGAAGTTGACTGTTAAATAACTTTATTCATAACTGTCAAGTATTCCATTTTCAGCAAGGTTTGATTCAAACCAGCTTGTGTGCCTCCTGGAATCTTGTGATCCTTGCTGAATAAAGCCAAGTCATTTCATCGTGAACATACAACTGACAGACAAAAAACCCCACAACTAAATCATATTCTTATCAAGGTACTTGATGTTACAACATCAGCTCCCCTTACAACACTGCATTTATTTTAACTAGTCTTGCTCATGCCTGTATAATGAAATACCTCAAGTTTTGTGTAATGCATTCTCTCTCAAGACAGGACGACAGCACATTTACCTGTATGACATTAGTTTATTCTTGTGTGGTTTTCTGAAGTATAAGAAAGATCAGTTATGCTTTATCAACACAAGACGGTACACTGAAAGATTTTACGGTCTAAAATGTTGCTAGTTAGTGCTTAAAGCAAAGTAACCACAAAAATATTTTGGGGGAGGGAAAAAAAGAGAGACACACATGCATCACACTGCAGATGAACACATCTTTTAAACCCAGGAAGTGGCACCAATTTATTTGGTTTCCATGAAAACAAAGTCAGCAATCTAAATACAATTTGTTGAAACCTTAGCATGGCCAAATGGCTTTTTAGCTCTTCTAGGGGAACACAAATGCTACATTTTTTTCCAATAGCAATTACTTTAAAAAACAAGAGAGAAAAAAAAAGCATCAAATAAAGTTTTAGTCGTCACAAGGTTTAAAGAAGGAAACATACAACTTATCAAACCATCTGCATTTGGCTGCAAGTTCAGTGGAACATACTGAACTGACAAGACTTATTAAGTATCTGAAAGAATAAATCAGATATTTAAAGAAAGTATGAGGTATAACTTAGTAACTCTAGTTTAGAACTATAAGACCCACCAAACATTTTCTCTTCCTGACCTTACTTGAATTTCTGGGAAAAGAGAAACAAATATTTCCTATTTGATTTAATTTAAAAACCCACAAAAACACAAACAAACAAAAGCAACAAGAAGCTCTTTCGAAAGCCTAATTTAGAATAAGAACAGGTAACTACAATGTTTTAAGCTCGCTTGTACATGTCTGACATGCAAACTCAACCATCCATAACATGGGAAAAGCAGCCTGAAGGAAAAAGGATGATTGAGGAATAACCAGAGCCTTAAAATTCTGCATCTTACAACATCCCAGTAATCACCTCACTATGTACATAGTTGGGTTTTTTTCTGTTAGAGGTTTAATAATAATAAATCCATACTTGAAGATTTTTTTGCAAAGAATCCAGAGAAAACAATCTCTAGCCTTTATTTTTTTCTTGACATCCCACCCAAGCTGATTCAAAAGACAACTGCAAATCAATACTGCTGCTACTGAAGTTTCACCAGATGTCGACTGAAATTTCAGTAATAAGCAGAGATAATGAATGGATCAATGGTCATCAAATCAGTGCAGATTTCCTAGTGGCTGAGGTATTACAGAGCACTATAACCTCCTCCTCCTCCTCCATCCAAACAAAGGATGTCCATAACATCACACAAGAGAGGCAGATGATCCATTTATGCCATGAATGCACCTAGACTTCAATTGTATTTACTGAGCTCAAATCCACAATTGTCTTGATTGTTAGACCAGTAGAAGCTGAACCAAGTCTTATGTCAAGACATTGAACTAGCTTGGTTTTTTTTATTGGCCTCAAACTTGGGAGTGAATAAACTGATCTTGGTTCCTTCATAGCTTTCAGGTTTCTACAAATTAACTTCTCTCGCTTTTCCCACTTTCAAACAGGCCCCAGTCAACAAAATACGACAAAACCCTACATATTCATACCCATAATTTGTTTATTCAAGGAACTAAGTTTAACCAGGTACTTTCCCCATTTTATATCAGGCAATTCAGTAACTTGCTCGGTATCTCCTAAGGTGAGGTGAAGTGATTTGTTTCCCAACTGCCGCTGCTATGCTCTGACACTTGACCACACTCTCTGGTTAAGCAGCAATGTTATTAGGGAGTTTTCAATAAGCATATACACTAACTGATTTTTAATAAGGGTGCTAAAGGTATTTAGGGAAAAGTGTTGAGGTAAGCAACAGCATATTTACTTACCAAACTGCAAGTCTAGGTCAAAATATTTGAGAGCATACTAACTCAAAACACATTTCCTGGAGGGAACTGTTTCCTTTCCCTAAGTGTTAATTATGGCCAAAGTTATGTTAAAACCAGCATAAACTGGCACTTCCTCCAAAACAAAGCAATCCTCAACCCCATTTATGCCCACAGGAGCATTACTGCAGCCATGTGCAGATCAACCAACTGCTCCATGTGAAACTAATCCTTCCCTCCCTAAGAAAGAAGGGCAAACAGCTTTCAAATGGCGCTGCTGCCAATGGAAGCATTAACGGACCAGCCTTAGAAGGGCTAAAGCGCAAGTACCATATGTCAGGATCAGACATTTCAGGATCTCCTAGCTTCTTTCTCCCCAGCTCAACCATTTGAATAGTCATTTAAATCTGATCTGCCCATTTTCTAAGATCAAATATATGTATATCAGGATTAACTGACGCTTAATTGGAAGAGTGAAGTGTTTCACACACAGGCTGCATTTGCTTCCATGGGACTACAAAACAACCCTGTTCTCCCCCAGCACACGTCACAAATGTGTCACAGCTCATCCCACCTCTGAGAGCAATACCCTATTTCCTCTTTTCAGCACTTCCTGCACGCAGCTCCAGTTGTGACTTTTTTTCAAAGCAGTCAGATCTGCATCACGCGGTGTAGAAGTGAAACCTGCCTTGTGTTCAGGCACGCAAACCCAGCGTCTGTCCTAAAAAAAGGAAAGGTTCGAGTCCTGACGTATAGAAGTGACCTTTTGTAAAACCTTTTGGTAGCAGAGTGGAATCTGTATTCAGAGCAGCTGGATCACACTGAGTGGAGAGTGCTCAACAGCACAAACCATTGTCACGAATTGCCACGAAAAGGGAGGAGTCACACAGTTTATTTTGTGTCTGACATTTTTATCTTGCATAATGGCATCAACAAAGAAAGGTGAAGGGGTTTAAGAAGGCTTATACCCAATAATATCCCTTTAATCTATTATCTCCTATTTACTATGTAATCCAATTAATCCATCATTCTCAAAATGTGGATAGCAAATGGAGAAAGACAGAGCACGTCAACCTGAGCTCTTGCACCACAGCGACCTGGCAGCATCCCAGAGCTGCTGGGTACCCAGGAGCATCTGCTGCCCTGCCCAAACTGTTGGGACTGAAAGGGAGGTGGCAAGTCAAGTCACGCACAGGTCTGCCAAGGACTAAATACTCCAAGAAGGCTCCAGTATCAGGTGCTTTTCTGTCTTGCACTGTATTTGTTTTTTCACTGCCCTTCAAAGTGCCTCATTCACTTACACAGCTCAGACTGGGATCTCATCCAATCACCAGAGCAGTTCCAGAGTTTCAGATATAACGTGCTAACCCAATTAACCAAATGAAGACGTGATCAAGCACTCAGAAGAACTTAATCCACATACTGGTATATGACAGAGTAAACTGTTCCAGTTTTGAATTACTTTGCTAAGAGGCAAGAAATTCAATTTCATTGCTCTTAGGTAGACAACCTTCTTCTGAAGGAGGGATGCAATTGCCAGATTATTAACAAAATGCTTCCAAACAGGCAGGAAACTCAAGTCTACTGCAGCTCCTTGTAGAGATCCGAGCCAGGTTAAGAAATGCAGTAAATGGCATATGGGATGCAACACATGCAGAACCAGAGCATCTAATGAAGATATTTCTGTTTGCCAGAACCTGAGCAGAAATTAATCTGTGAAACCAAATTAGGATGTGCTGTCCACAAGACCAGGTGCACTCGCTTTCTTCAAAGATCTTTTTAGTCTCTCCCTCAGATTGAATTTAAAATCTAAACTCCTCTTCTATAAAGTTTATTTGAGCAAAGACACAGATACTTTGCAAATTTCATTGATGAAACAAATCTTCCAAGTCACAGCACACATGCAGATCTAGATGTCATATGGAAACATGCACTTACCAAGATGAAACAGCCACCTCCCAATTACTATTTACACTCTGGGAAGCATCTACATAAACTTCAGATGTTTTCCTCACAAAACAGGCTGGAACCAGACTGTAAACATTTGCTTTTCTTTCAGTGCACTGACCCACTGGCTCCATGACTTCATGTGTTTGCAACTCAAACTGCATTTAACCTAACACAGTGAGTCTGCAAATCTGTCATCCATCATTTAGAGCTTTACTTGTTTCCAAGTTGTACAAGACCAGCAAAGGCTCCCAAAAACACGACAAATATTTGGCATGTGGAAACATACCAGCACTAAAACTGGCCATACTGAACTTTAAAATGCTTGAAAAGTCCTGGATTGCATACTCTGTAAACTCCCAACATCTCAAAAGCAGAACCCTAAACTAGATACCAGTGCATGCACTGAAGTATCCCTAGGACTGACTTTTAAATTACATTTGGTTCCTACTGCAGCCCCACAAGAAATCCAGATGACCAAATACTTTTGAGTTCCTTCCTCTGCTGCAATTAGCAGAATCTGTTTCAATTAACTGGTGGTATTTCTGTTTGCAAACAGTGACACACTAACACATCAGCTCGTTACAAGCTATCTGTTAAGATTTCAGGACCAATTTACTGGGTCTTGTGAAGGATCTACAGAGGGCATTAGATGAATGTTAGTGTGTTTAAAAGTTAGTAAAAGCTGTGTCTAAAGCACTCAAAGTAACAGTGAAGTATCCAGGACTCCCTAAGCAGCAGCAGCAGCAACATCCAAGAGACTGCAAACACTTCACTTGTCAAATTTCACACCAGAAATTAACTACAAATAGAAAAACTATAAATTAATTACTATATAACTGTCTGCTAGGGAAAATAAAGGTCCCAACACCATCCACATATAAAATTTGACCAGATCACTGATTTTGGGGTTATTTAAAAATGTATTATTTTGTGTAGCTATTTTGAATTATAGGTGGTGTCAGTGCACTGCTTTTCCTTGCCTGGAAACTCTGCATCCTCTTTATTTGGTCACCAGCAGGTGATCAAATACTGTCATGTGTCCAGTGAGAAGCCCTTGCAGGCAGTCTGCTGAGACTCCCTTCGGTTCCTCAAAAATGGTTTCTCTGTCATCATTAAACAAAGGAAAAAGATACAGAAACTCATGTGTGATTATGCACTCCTGTACCTCTCATCCATAGAAAGAATTTGTGGTCTTTTCAGTTCCTTGGCAAAGTTACTGAAGAGAAGCATGATATTCCATTTATTTTAACTGAGGACACTACGGAGTACTGGGAAAACATTTAAGGCATGAATGCTTATGGCTGAGAAGTGTGCAGCATGGTACAGTAAATTAAGTGCTGCAAAAGGCAGCTTGCTGCCTATTATAGTCCAAAAAAATCTCTTCTCTGAAATAGTTGAAGTTGTCAGTTATTGCCATGAGAAAGAATTCAGGGTGTTTTCTGTATTTAAAATTACTCAGCTTTTCCAGCTGTGTTACCTGATGTTTATTATTAATGCAGATATGCAAGTGGAGAAGACATTGGAAATAATTTAGGACCTTCTTTAGCTCATAGTGTAGTCTTAAACATGTTTCTTTGTTCAACATCCAAATTTGACCTATCGAGCTCCTCTGGTTGTAGAGTGTAAGGCTCAGTATGTAGGATCATTCAGAGCTGTTTATGTGGATTAAATACACATGCTGTGTGAGGCTGCTAACTAATACTGGGGTTTATTAACTTATTTATTCATCTTTAAGATATAAAATAGGGCTCATATCCCCGAACAATACAAGATACTTCTTAGTATCTGCTGCACTGCATCAGCACCACGTGTGACACAGCTGGCTGCCCTGCAGAAGGCAAGGCTCTGCACCTTCCAAACTTAGCTGATTTGTGGGAAATGTAGATACTTATTCAAAAGGTGCCAGTAGACACAATGTTGCTAGGGAAATTATGGTGCTATGTGAAACACTAGTACAGTTACTCTATTGCTTTTCTCACTTAGGAAAGTCAGTTGCACTTAAGTTTTCTCACATTTTCTTAAGCAACTTCCTCAGCTACCACAAGCTAAAGTTTCCTACCATTTTGCTAGTTCTGCATAAGAAGTACAGCATAAACTCAGAACGTATAAATAGCATTTATGATTAACTGAAGTTTAGGTCAAAGATAGTGGAAAACAGTCATCCAAATACAACCTGAATGCAGTATGTGCTCAGTGAGAACAGACTTAACTAGCCTCTCAGGCTCAAGTCTTGTTATAGTAAGCTCAAATTAGCGAACAGCAGCACAACTCAACACTGCCCCTGGCACACTACCTTAATCCTAAAGGACTGCACATTTACCTATGAGAAAGATCACTCTGTATTCTTTGCCTCAGGTGTAAAATTAATTTCATCTATATAGATGGGAGATCACAGCTGCATTCATACCACATGTTTTGCCAGCATGCAGATTTGCTGACAGCTATGAATACTGGGACTTTGTAGCATGGCTTCTGTTTACTAAGTCATTTCTAAATGAACAGAGCACGGTGCAGATGTTGTTACACTGAGATTCTGGGAAGTAATGCACCGAGACAGTTCTACAGGTACTAACATGTAGTGTCTTGCAGGTTAGCAGCCAGTATAAGGAAACAGGCTCTGAATGAGCGTTTGTACCAAGGTCTCCTCTTCACTGTAAGCAGCAGAAGCAAAGGCTCATCTAACACACTTGTGCCAAACTGAAAGGATCTGCTGAGACACATACATCACATTCAAGACATATACAAGGCTGAGAAAATCTCTACTTCTGAAGCCTTTAGAGGTTGTTGGCATGCACAGCATATTGAGAAGGGTACTTAGGTTTTAATCAAGGCTCAGCTATAGAACCACAACATTTTGCAAGAACTAGGTCACAATTCAGTCTTCTGCAACAGAATGTTCAGGAAACTAAGGCAGCTGATGATCAACACCATATGGCTTGGAGTACAAGAACACACCTGCTTCCACACTGCATCGTGAAAGTTAGTATTTCAAAAGCAGTGTTTCCCTCCAAAACAGATATCTGGGTCAAATTTGAATTAAGAATTCCATCCTCAGATGTTGCATGGAAACCACACGAAAAGATCCCCTTGTATCACAGCTTTAGCTCATTGGAGTGCACAAGACTAAAAAGTTGCTGGCATTGGTGGCTTAGAGACAATACGTCATGCTTCTGTGTGGCACATGTATGCTGGGATAACATGTCCACATCAAGCCAGCTCCCATTTAAAGACTTCTCAAGCCACAGTCACATCTGGCCACAAACCAAGACTACAGAAATTCAAGCCTCCATATTGTTTGACTCTAGTATTAAAGCCTATAGCAGGCTTATTAACACAAACTCAAAGCCAGCATCGTCTTGTCATCGGGGCAAGAAAAACTGCAAATCATCAAAACCGAGTCTTTCCTGAGGAGCTCAATGACTCCTTTTTAAGCATAAATCTACGAAGTACTTTTCTTTCCATAGTTGTGGCAACATTTGCATAAATCATTTTCAGATAAAGGCCAAAAGATGGCAAGTAGCTCTGACCTTTCCAAGGGCTTTAAGGAGTCATGCTCATTGTACATATGCCATCCATGATTTGATGTTTCACAAACCTATTAATTGGGGGGAAAAAAGGGAAAATAGTTCATATATCAAACACATACAAAGCAGCAGCTTTTTTGTTTTTCCCCACAAAGATTTAAACACTATTAAGTGCAATAACAATACTGTATATTTAAATAAAGTAAGTCTGAGTGATGTAATTAAGTGCCCAATGCATGTGCTTACGGAAAGGCTAGGTGATTGGATCTCACATCTGTAATGGTATCTTCATCAGCCCGAGAAATTGATGGCTTATGCACTCAAGCATGTCCCAACAGAAGTACCACCAACACACTTCAAGCAGAAATAGAGCACAGGACAATCAAACAGCCAGTCCCAGGTTCAAGAGTAGACCTGAGAAACAGAGGGAGGAAAGACATCTCTACTCTCCAACTTAGAGGTGTCAGGAGGTTGGAGGGGATGAATACCGGGAGAGATATCAACACATTACAGAGTGCACAAGTTGTTGAAAGGCTTCTGAAATTCAATATCAACTATGGTGTGAATACTTTTCATGAATGACAGATAACTCTTCTTCTAGGTTCTACCTTTGTGACTTCAGAGAGATGCTGAAGTACTGACCTCACAACACTTGAGAAAGACCTCAATATCTGCCAACCTAACCTGGCTTCAAACACATCTGACCTCCATAGGGTCACTATCTATAATCAAGGACATATTCCTATGCACATGAAAGAAGGGATTAACCTTGCTAATACTCCATAGCAGCCATTTGGGGACTTGTTCCAGCAGAGCTAATTTCAGCTTCTCATGTGTACAACAGTCCCACCAACATTCCAAGACAGAGCCCAGAAAAGCTTAATCAGAATAAGGTAAAATGCAGTCTTCCAGTAAGCTGAACAATATCCTCCAAAACTACTACTCTGCAAAAGAAAAATGCTACACAGAAGCTGCAACAAAACCAGCAGAACTTCAAGCTGAACACGCCTTTTCCTGTCTTCTATAATCCGTTCTAGCACTTGCAGACATATCACAGAAGTAAACAGGATCCAGAGGTAAATGCACAGCCTGTTACTCTTCCTATATTGTCTGCGTCTGCAGTTCTATGCAAACGTGGACAAAATAAACCATCATCACTGTCCCTGTGCATTGCAGGTTTGTAGCATTAAAAAACCCCAACAACTTTCAGTGTACTTTTGCAAACAGGGCAAAAAGTCTAAAGATCAACAACTGCTGGTAGCAAACATCCAAACCCACTCAAAAGTTATCTTGAACAAGAACAAAGGTTTAATACACTCAGAGCTTATCATGGGTCTCAGCAACTCAGCTCTCATCTCACTTTTCCATTCTCAGAGAATGAGAAGACTCTCGGAAAATCCTTGAAAACACTTCTCTAGTAACAACTCTTGCAGCAAATTCAAGAAATGCAAGTTTACAGCAAATGCTCGGAAGCAAGAGGCAGGGTACAGCAGCCTTCTTACTCAGAAGAGCTTTCTCGGTGTTACTAGATACGCAGCACCAGCACTAGACACTCTTCAGCTGCCAATGCCTCAAAGCAAATCCTAATGAAAGCAGCAAACCTTTACACTCCCGTAACTGAGTAGCCCACAAGTATAAACACAAAGGCTAGGAAATGTTTAGTTAAATCGGGCTGCAAGTTGTAGAATTGAGATGATGGGTATGTTTAAGTCATTTCAGGAGATTTTTACAGGAAATCAACTTCCAATGAGAAACTCAACTGTTAATCAGATGTCAAAGTGTTAGACTGATGCTGATTCAGATCAGCTCTGTAACTGAGCCTTTAGCCATCTGACTAGAGGCTGTAGGAGAAACAGAGCCAGAAGAGTCTTCAGTTTAACTGTGTTAGTGGAACCATCACCTGAATTACTTCAGTTTGTAATAAAATTTGAAGGATTATAATATTAAGCACCTGAGAAGTATTGAAGTGGCATACATTGCACTAAGCTGTAATTAGCTCTTCCCACTTTTAAAGCACTACACAAGTGTGAACTAACGCATTTTCATAAGCACTGTTGTTAGTGGCCAGAAGGCCCTTATTTTTATACCAAAGGAAATAAATCTTACTGACTATCCCCATGACCATGTAAGTTAAGAAAATGAGGAAGGACACTCCAGTGAACTAGGCATGGAAATGCTGATTTCTAATTCCATTAAAATACAACTAAGTTCTGTTTTTTCCCTTCTCGTGATGATATAAAAAGACCACATTGTTTCTTTAGGCTCCTAGCATCACCTCTGGTGTTGTAAATGAAAAGATGATAGAGAACAACTTTAAAAAGCAAGAACAGTTCAATGATGTCTTGCAGATGTACATATCTCTAAGTTTTAACTACATACATGCAGAAACTTGCCCTAAACCCTCTTGCTCTGTATTTCCTATCTGTCCAAGCTACAAATGGCTTCTAGAATTACACACTCTTGCTTCCTCTCCTCCAGAATTTCTATGTAAATTTTGATATCTTTCACTCCATATCCATCACTGCTCTGTTCTTAATTTGCTTACGTCTACCTTTGCCCCAAAGTGTCCTATTCCCAGGATAAACAACACTCTCCCAGCATTCCTGCCAGGGCTCTCTTAATATGAACCATGTCTTTCAGTGCAGTGTCACAATCTGTTCAGTGACAAAAGTTAAACTCACTCCACAGTCTTAAGAGAAGTTAGAGTCAAATAATATTCTTCTACTATGCAGTATTTTTGATGTCTCTTTTCCCTTTCTCCTACTCATCTAATGTTTTTTTTGCTACAAGCAGCTGAATTGCAAATAGAACAATGTTTTTCTATTATTCCTCATTCTACAATGTTAACAACTTTCAGTCTTGAATCCTTACTTCAAGAGTTGGTCCTTGACAACTGACTTGTCTGTGTCTCTTCCAACTTTCCCCCACCTCTATCTCCTGACTCGGCTACGCCTGTCACTCCCTCCATAACCATTTCTGTCTTCCTTCCATGTGACAGCACGGACCTCAACTCTCTTGAGCACTCTACAAAGCCTGTTGGCACAAATAACTGCTGCTTTCAGGAGTTCTCTACCATTCTGCCACCCACACAGAGCTCTGTTATAACATAAGCTGGGAGTAAGGGCACAACCCAAGCCTTGCACTTGGCCAGCACTGATCACACTGCTTGTGCTCAATAGCGACAAAACTCAGCTGCTTCAATTTCCTCTCATGTTTGTATCTTTGCATAAATATCTCAGGCTGAGATTTTTGAAAGGATCTAGGAAATAGAGCAATCTAAGTATAAATAAAGCAGTCACCTTACTTTCAAAAATACGTATTAGTTCAGTAACTCAACTACTTATGAACATAAAAACGAGCTCTGCCTAGAACACGACGTGATCCTTGGATGTTTTTTCAGACAACATTATACAGATTTAAGGATTCACAAAAGAAAGCAATAGGGTTTTTTTTTTTCCCCCTCTTGGATTCAGAAGAACATTATTCAAATCCTACTCAAAGTGAAACTCTGGACATGTTTTAGTTATGGAAAGAACCTACTTCTCAAGAGACTCAAGACGACAGAATAGTGATAGCTCCCTTTTCCTTTGCTACTTTAGCCAGCAGTCACTAAACACACTTCATCAAAGGCAAACCAATCTCATTGAACAGATTTTAAGCCAGATCACTCCAGCACAGCAACTACGTCACCAGAAGTCACCTCTGCAACAGAAGAAGATCTTGATGATAGCAGAATAATTATCCTTTTATGACCATTCTGAAGGCAAAATGCAAGGAGTAACAGGTCTCATTAGAAACTTACTTGGGTAGCTCAGACCTAGGCTGAGCAGGTGATAAACTACTGCCTGCCCCTTCTGCAATTTCTAAAAGACATTCTGTGATCAGGACAATACATATTTATGGAATATTTACACAACCTGTTTAAGTCAGAGTATGATTACACAACCATTCACAATAGCTCAACAGGAGACATGATCAGCTATTGTTCAGATTCATACTAACACAAAGATTATTTAAGACACAAAAACACAAAGCCACTTAGGTTTAAGAGACCTACAAGAACAGATTTAACCTATTTTAAGGATCTCAACCTCCACTCCCACAAAACCCTATGCTGGCATTTGCTCTGCAAGCCTATGAACCAATAAACTGTAAATTTAACATAAATGCTTCATTTCCTTCTACAACATTTGCACAGAAATTGGGAGAAGAGGCTTCAGCTGTCACAGTTAAAGGTCCAGCTCAAGAATCAAGATATGCTTCTTCCCTTCTGCCCCCACTATTGAATTGTATATACCATCTCAACCCCACTATTAAACCGTATACTCCAGCTGAGAACTTCGATGTAACAAAAATCTCATTACATGAGTATTAACACAGACATTCAAAATTAAACAGGAAGTATACAGAGGGAATGTTTGCTAGATGGCTCAAATTGGAATAGAGAAGGGAGTGGTTTATAAATTCTTCTCATTAACCCATGCATATCTTTACCTAAAAAAAAAAAAGTCACATTACTATTAAGTCTCTTTTATTGCAAACCATGTTTTTGTTCTGGTTTTTTTAAAGTCAATGTGCTAAAGGGTGGAAATGATCATGTGGTAAAAACAGTACACAGGTACTGGGCTTTATTAACAAAACATAAAAGCCCTCTACACCTCAGCTCTCGCACATGAAATGAGGACAATTATGTCAGAAGCTCTCTATTATTCTTCTTTTTCAACAACAAAAAAGTAGGGAAAGGAGTTAAATGCATGTTTGCAATACCACAGTGTAACAGTCAACCCTTCCAAGAGGCTTCAGTTCCATCAGAAGTGTACTTGATCAGCAAAGCAACACAGGAACAGGAATCACATGTGCTCAATTCAAGACACTGGAACACAACTCTTACCAGCTGGAACTCTCTGCGCCTGTCGTAGGCGTGCTGGATGCCGCTGTCTGCCCACAGAGCTCTGATGGCTGGCAGGTACTGCAAGAACACTGCTGTCTCCACCATGCCTTGCACCACCGTCACCGACCGAGTATCAAAAGCCATCATCGTATCTCCATTGCTCTGGTTAGCAGGATCTCCCCAAGGGATATGAAGTTTCTCTCTGGCATCTACGAGGACTCTCACACCTTTAACAACATGAAAGAGCACTGTGATTAGTTTCTCAGCATCTACTATTTCACTAACCTACAAAGCTCTGAAGACTCAGACAATGCAGAGTCAAAGCTCAACAGGACCAGACTCAGTGGGAAACCAGAAAGTTTCAGGAAAACTGACTCCAAGCACATCATTTTAGGTAATACCAAACCAGAGGTATTTGCTGTCAGAAAAATATATCCATGATCAATACTACAATAGCCACAGTATCAGCCTAACTCTTGAAAACGTGCTGTTTTCAATCACTAACTCCCCAATCTGCACCACCAAGCAAACTCTTTTACCTGACACAAATACAAAGATCAAACACAGTACGTTTAAAAGCTTATTGCAGAATGTGTTAAACCATCTGACAGCTCACATTAAGGTTCCCCAGTCTTTGTATTCTTATGAACTTGGGATCTAGTTACACCAAATTGTAAAGAGCTATCGCTGCCTTCAACGTTTTCAGAGCTATGAAGACAGTATTTATTCAAATCACAGCACTTTAAAAGCAGTATGGTTTTACTGCTGAAGTGCTGAAGCAGTTGTATCCCCTACAGGCTTCTCCATGCTTCTTTTTTTGTGTTGTATTGGCAAATTTTCTCAGGGAGAAATCGAATATTTAAAACTTCTTTTATCAAGGACTTGAAATAAACCAACATCGTGTTCACACCAAGAAGGGAAATAATTGGATGCGAATTCTAGTACTAGATTTACTCATGAAAAACTCAGAATTAAGACAGTAAATTTTGGAAAGAAAAAGCAACAATTAGGGTATGGGCAGAGGTATCTGGAAATTAAGATGCAGTGAGTACTGACTGTATGATAAGATCCTTGTTTAACATCAAGGTATTTTTTCCAACGTTCGTTCTTTTTCCATAACTTTTCTGTCAAAAGCAATGACTGCAGGAAAGCAGCTCCCCAAAAATGCTTGCAGTTCCTCCATGGAAACTTTCACAGAGTCGGAAGTATTTCACTTTATTAATAAACTACAACCTGGTCAACTTAACATGCTCGTGATTTCTACTGCCTCGCTGTCTACAGTTTTTCCAGGCTTGACTTCCAAACAGTTTTGTTAAACAATTCTCTTTAAGAACCACTGTGCCTCTTGCTGGGCTGAGGTCTGACAAAGCTTTGCTATTCCGAGAAACTCGGTTAAGACTTTTGTCCAACTATTACAGAGTTCAAACCGAAAACGTGCCGAGCGATTTGAGACGAGACAGTAAGCGAGGACGGCCACTTAAGAGAGGATGACAGCACTGAAACCAAGAGCGTGCTCCTAAACCGTGTGCTGAGGTTCTGGCAGCGCGGGTTTCTGTTAATCGATGTGTCAGACCAGCTTCCAACACGACGGCAACGTTTCCTCCAGCCAAGCCAGCGCTTCCTTCCTCGAGGCACTTGGACACGTCTCATCCACGGACTTTCAGGTGCATCTTCCCCCTCATCCATCCGCGTTACCACGAAATAGCAAAGCCCGGCTGCTCACGGCCTGACCCCGCTGCAATCACGGCAGGAGCTGAAGCCGCGCTCAGCGGCACCGCCCGGGCCAGCGCCCACGGCCGCGCTGACATCCCGCGGGCCCGCGGCGGGGCTGAAGAAGGGGTTTCGAGCCCCAAACTCAAACGGGACGACGCGACGATCCCGGGGCCACCCCCGGCCTGAGACACCCCCCCCCC
>WBNH01001283.1:52915-198424 GCA_013401255.1 Urocolius indicus
CTCCCGAGGCCGCCGCCGGCCCGGTCGGGCTCCTCACAGGCCTCGGGGCCTCGCCGCCGCCCCTCCTCACCCACCTTTGATCACGTTGCTGTAGATGGTGGCTCGGAACTCCTCTCGGGCCGCCCGGTCCCAGTCTTGCCCGTGGATGATCCTCATCTGCTTGAGAAAGGTGGATTTGCCGCTCTCGCCCGCTCCCAGCAGCAGGATCTTGACCAGGCGCTTCACGTACGTCTTCTCGCGGTTGAGGCACTTGTCGATCTCTTTGGACTTGCGCTGCTGTTCGGCTTCGCCGCTGGTGAGGAGGCAGCCGGGGAAACAGCCCGACAGCACGGAGCGGGACGGCAGGAAATCCGCCATCTTAGCGAGCTCTGCCAGCGAGGGGAGCGGCCGCCCGGCCCGGCCCGCACCAGCACCAGCGCGCTCTGTGCCCGCGCATGCGCCCCAGCGCCGCGCCGCCCGCCTTCATACGCCCGCTGCTCACTTGACCGCGCAGCGCGGCCCCGCGCGGCGTGAACGCGCGCGGGCGAAACGGGGAGGGAGGGAGGGAGGGAAGGAGGGGGGGGTGTCACGTGATAGCGGCTCGCGGCCGCCCTTGGCGGGAGCCCCGCCCCTAAGTGGCGCCTCACAGGAAATGGCGGGAGGTGAAGGCTGTGGCGCTGAGCCCTCAGCGGGGCTGTCACCGGCGCTGGCCGTGGTTACCGGGGAGGGTCTTCACTATCAGTCACCCCAGTTCTTCACTGTCAGTTGCCCCGGTTACTAGAGGGAGTCTTCACCATCAGTCACCCCAGTTATGGTGGGGATCTTCACCATCAGTCTCCCTGGTTACCAAGGGGGGTTTTCACCATCAGTCACCCCGGTTACTGGAGGGTCTTCACCATCAGTCACCCCAGTTACCAGAGTGGTATTCACCGTCAGTCACCCCGGTTACCGGAGGGTCTTCACCATCAGTCACCCCAGTTACCAGAGTGGTATTCACCATCAGTCACCCCAGTTACCAGAGTGGTATTCACCGTCAGTCACCCCGGTTACCGAGGGTTCTTCACCATCAGTCACCCCAGTTAGCAGCTGGGCCATCGGTCATCACCCATCAGTCATCACCCGTCAGTCGTCCCGGTCACTGGCGGAACTGAGGCCAAGTGTGCGCTCAGATGATGGAACATTGAGGCTCAGGCTCTACAGATGCCATCCGTGGCACCTCTGCCCCGGCTGTGCAGCCGCAGCCAGGGGAGTAGCCCAGGGGAGGTCAGCCCTCGGTCAAGGCAGTGACACGATATTTGCCAGCTAAGCAGTTTTTTGTTCTCGCTGTGAAAAAAAAGAAGAAAGCAGTTTCGTTTCAAAAGGCGTTGAACAGCTTGACACGTGCTTCCTCTGTGCTCTTCCGAGAAGGGCTGCCCAGCGCTGTGGGGATACAGCACCAGGGCTCAACAAACAGTGGGCTCTGGGCCTCCCACAGCAGCTGTGTGCAGGCACAGCAACACAAAGCAAGTGGAAGTTTTTACCTGTTTCAAAGTTAGAAGAAACAAAGGCGGTATTTCAGAGTGCTTAGTAGTAAAATGTTCCCCAAAATTGGCATCCCTTCAGTGGTAGAGCAAATAATAGGCAGAGGGACGTGCAAGGAGAGCAGAGCGAGCTGTGCACGTGAAGATCACACTCTTCCACATAAGCTGGAACACAAAAAAATTCCACGTACACCTAAGGAAAAACATTCTGACTCTGAGGGTGATGGAGCCCTGGCACAGGCTGCTCAGGGAGGATGTGGAGTCTCCTCTGCAAGTTTTTCAAACCCACCTGAGTGCATTTTGTGTGACCTAATCAAGGAGAACTTGCTTTAGCAGGAAGAGCAGATGAGATGATCTCTGAAGGTCACTTCTAACCTCTGCCATTCCCTGATTCTGTGTGACCTATCCCTGAGCATAATTGTTTGTCATCTGTGCAAAAGAAAGAACTCACCATCGGTTACACCAGCATAGTGCAAGGTGGTACAGCTCTGCTGAGGATGCAGAAGCTGAGGATGCGGTCCATAAGATTGAAGACAAAACGATGTAATAACTGTTTGTATTATTTTGGTTGTTGGTGCAACTTTTCAGAAGTTCTCTGGGAAGTGTTCTGTATGTGTTGGTCAGATCAGCAAGTCAGTGAGACTGGTAAAGCACTTGTGCTTTCCTTCAAAAACTTGAAATGTTCTTGCTAAGGGAGAATATTTACTGTCTCTTAGTGAAGGAAAGAGTTATAAACAAGGAAGCCTAGAACAAACCAGAGAAACAATATTGGTTACCTACTTTTGAGAAGTTATGTAACACCTGCCAGTGAAGTATGACAAAAAGAAAAGAAAGTGCCTTAAGCAGTAGAACCAGATTGAGAAAATCATAGTCACACAGAAGAGAAGATAAAGCAATCTTGTGCAAGGGTGGCACAATGAGTCCCTGCTTTCTCCAGGCCAGTGGCAAGGGGCACCTGAAACCCGGACTACAACAACAAAGGATGAATGAAGGAAGAATAAAAGCTGTCTTCTGGTCTCTGCCAACAGCAGTATCACCTTCCTAACCCAGGCCATCCCTCACCGGAGGCTGGAAGTACTTCAGGACAGACAGGTATCCCCTAGGGCTACCTGGGCTTCCTTTCAAGGCAGCTTCCATCTCTTGTTGGTCTCCCTGGTAGTCTCGCTTTTGCCCTTTTCCTTCCTCTTTTTTCCTTTTCCCTTTCCCCCTGAACTCGCCTGCTGGGTGACTTTGCTAAAGCCTCCCTTTGCTCTGGCCTCTCCCTCCTGCCACCCCACATCATGCTCCAGGCATCTGCTTCCAGCTGGCCCCTTGGCACAGGTCCCTGCCACTCCTACCTGCTGCCACTCTCTCAAATATGTCACCTCGTTCTCAAAATACTGTAATTCCACATTTCCAGCTGCCCAAATCACCTAATCTCAGGTAGTCCCTGGCTGCCTTCTCCTCGTGCTGCCCTACTTTCTCTGCCCTTCACACTCCCAGGGGTTTGGCGAGCCCTCCAAAACCTCCAAGGTAAACCATTCCCAATCTCCTAGCACCAGCTCAGTGTGCTGCAGAGTGGGGAGGGCTATTCCTGCACTGAGGATGATGGTGTTCCCTGCAGAGGACACTGAAGTGGGCTCAGTGTCATCCAGCTCAGCAGGGGAAGCCAAATAGGTCGGTCCTGGGTCAGGTGTTAACCCAGCTGCATCCTCTCGCCCCAGCAGGCAGGCTCCATGTCTAAGGCAGGGTTTGTGTAAAGTCTTTTTCTTTCTTCCTTCCTCTTTGCTGCTGCTTTCCTTAGCTTTACTGTCCCTGGAAAGTCCAGGGGTGATGGGAATTAAATGGTGCCCATTTGTGCTGACAGCTCCCATGTGGCTGCAAAGGAGGCCTGTCGTTTTGAGTGCTTGTGCTCTACCAGACAAGCACAATGGACACTGGAGATATTGCTTTAGTTATTACCTTGCTGAGAAACCTGAGATTACATCATGACTCTCTCTATGCCAGTTTGTGCCCTTTTTTTGTGCTTTTTTTTTCCCCCATATACTGCTTTGAAATCTTGCTGGAAGGAACACTGTTCTGAAGTTCAGCCACGCTTGCAGTAGCATTCTCATTGCTTCACTCACATTACCCCTTCCTTCCTCTCAGGGCTGCCCCCAGTTTCCTTAGATAGAAAAGGTAGTTTACTCACCACATGCCTTTTGTGTTGCATGATTCAACTTCTAATGTGTGAAGAAGGGGCAACCACGTAGGAAATGTGACCTTCAAAAAACAAGGGGGATTCCTTCTGCAGTGCTTTCCAGCAGAGAAGCTGTCAAGAATTGTGAGTGGGGCTTGTTGAGAATGATCACATCTAGTGGGGGCTTCTCGAACAGAACAGAAGTACTAAGTTCAGCTCTTGTCAGACCTTCCCCTGGCCAGGAGATGCTCTGTGGCCTCGGGTGTAGGCTGAGAGGAATCTGTGGGCTCTGGAGAGCATGTGGGTGTGCACCATTGCCCTGTGATGCACTGAGCATGAGTGTATTTTCACTGTAGCGTCACATACCTCCTACACAGGGTATGAACAACCACGGAAATGTCCAGTTACATAAACAGCAGTGGGGTTACTGTAGAAAGCAGGCACTGGGAGGTAAAGCAGTTTCCCCAGGAAATGGCTTTTCTTATTATTTAGGGTATAAAAAGGCCAAGACTAACTTGGGGAGCCAGAAATCCTCAGGCAGTCTGCATGGCAGCTGCTGCTGCTGCTCTCTGCCACCCTGTTCAAGTCCCTCACTCTCTTCACCAATAAATTCACACACAGAAGGGCCAGACTGCATCAGGGACTGTAGGGCTGTGTCCTCTCCCGTGTACAGGTTTCATGACTGGAGGCCCAGGGGTGTCTGCCCTTCACAAGCTTGTATAATCCGATTTCAGCACCTCGTGCTTCACGTGGCAGATCTGCTGTAATGTATGAACTGCTGGGGCAGTTCACCTGGGCAGCAGGTGAAATGTGGTTCATCTCTGGGTATTTGGTGGTTTTGGTTGTTTACAGACATTGATAAAGCTGAATTTACATGGGACATCTGTATCAAAGACACAAAGTACCTTTGTAATGGAGAGAGAAATAGCCCTTGGCTTTATTTTAGCTTGGCAGAGAAGAGCTGAACAGGAACCTGATCTATGAGGGGGTGTCTGTGGTAGATCAGCAGGATTTAAAATGATCAGGAGCTCAGCAAGGCTGAAGAGCTCACGCCCCCACCTGAGCTCTGTGGAGCTATTTCTCCTCCATCTCTTCTGAGGAAATATTTTTCTTTCAGAATTCGTTTGTGGATCCAGTTTTCAAATGTTTCTCATGAATAAGACACTGGTATACCTTAGTGGAACTTTTAAAGTCAGTCCTGTGGGATGACGTGACCATTGTTATTCCTCTAAATATGGGAGGCACATGCAGTTGGTGGTGATTGATCCTTGACTTAGGCCAGTGTTTGCCTCTCACCTAGAGTACTGAGTCTGTACCCTGCCCAGGGCAGGAAGGAAAATAGCTGTTCTGAGGAACCATTTGCACTTTATAAAAAGCATTCCCAGTTTGCCTATCAAACCAAGAAACTGAGCTACATGTTTTTGTGTGCCATTCACCCTGATGTTATGTCCAAAATAATGATTTCTTTGTATAGAGATCCCATGCTCCTACCAGGATCTGTCTCAAACACATGGAATCGCTTCTGTCAGCTACCACCATCAAAATCCCTGCAAGCTCTCACTATCCTTTCCCTTGCTTCCTCTGGCTACTCTGAATCCCTTCCCTTCTGCTGTTTGCCTGTAGGACTATCCATGCTACTGGAGTTTCTATTGCTTTTGGTGTTTCAGAGGCCCCTGGCATCTGAGTTTGGTTTTGAAGGACCAAATAGCAGCTCAAAACCAGAGATGTGAGACTGCAAAATGTGTGAAGAGCTCTCCTCCTGCTCCTTTTAGCTGACAGCTGAGGCCTGAAAGCATGAGGTATGATAACTTTGATACTAGCATGTGGAATGACAGAGACTACTCATCATCATTTAACCATGCAGCAGAAGGGAGCAGAGAGGAGTGGAAAAGCCTTCTGGAAAGTAAGGAGTGTCTGATCCAGCAGCTTCACAGGAAGGATTTCACGTGGGAACGACTGAGTGGACACAGCAGAAAGGCAGTCGAAAACACTGCTTGCAGGGACACTGTTGAAAAGGCAGAGAGAAAGGTAAAACTCTTCCACAATGGCAGCAAAGCACCTGGGAAAGCAGCCTGTGCCTTCAGGGTATTACTGTGGGTGGAAAAAGCGCTCTGCTCCAAGTTCAGTGCCAATGTGCTTTCCTCGAGTGTACAAACCCCACATCGTGACATCCCAACAGTCACAAACACCATGATGGGGAAGGTGCTGCCCTGGGAAACAGCTGTGCACACGTGTGGGCATGCGTGGGTGCTCCCTGTGTGACTGGGAACTGTGTGTGTGCAGCGTATGATGTGCACACGGATGAGGTACCGACGTGCCTGTGTGATCTGTGTCCATGGGACATACAGGAGCTTGCTGGCAGCATCGGGTGGGAGCTGCTCCTGGAGAGTGTATTCTGAGTGGCTGCTCAGCATGACTGCACATGGCACTCGGTGCCCACTGAGCTGTGAATGTGGTGAACACACACATGTCCGTGTGCTCCACGTCATGTGTGGGAAGTGCACAACGTGTGAAAGGCAGCGTGCCCACATGGCTGGCAGGACTTTCTGGGAATGCCTCGTACCAGCCCTGGCAGAATTAGATTCTGTGCTGGCAGGCTGAGCCCCGGGCAGCACGAGGACATACCACTACTTTCTCAAGAAACCAGTAAAACTGAGCACTTGGTTTCCAGTTGGGTACTGATCCGCCATCCACCGGCATGAAACGGCTGCACCGTAAGGAACCGCTTTGTAACCCTGCGGTCACCGTTAGTCACAATTTCCCCACATGGCAAAGCCCTCACCCCCTAAAACCCCCTCGCCAAGTCCCGGCATCGCCAAGTCCCGGCATCGCCAAGTCCCGGCATCGCCAAGTCCCGGCATCGCCCCAGCCGCTGCCCGCGGGCTCCCGCCAGCGCCCCGAGGCGGCAGCGGCGCGGCCACACGCCTTCATGTAAATGAGCGTGGGGCGGCGGGTGCTGATTGGCTGCGACGCACGGTGTTGGCGCCGCCCCCGGCAGGGAGAGGCGGCGGTGGCGGGCGCTGGGTGTCCGCAGCCAGGTGTGCCCGGCCGGTGCCCGCCGCTTCCTTAGCCCGCTGTGCCCGCCGCGCTACCATGACCGTCACACGGCTCGACCAGGGGCAACGCCACCGCCCGCGGATGGCCTTTTTGAAAAAGGTAAGGGCTGAACAGCCGTACCGTTATGGGCATCGACACCGACGGGCACACCGGGGCCGCGTCCGGGCGGGGCGATGCGGTGCGGTGCGGTGCGTGGGACAGCGCTGAACGGTGTTTCAGGCGGGGAGGGACCCGTGTGCAGGGCATTCTGTCCGACCACGGCTCCCCAGGGGTCTCTTTGGGTGTGTGGGGTGCGAGGAGTGATGGCTCCATCCCCGAGGGTTTGGTTACCAGGACCTGTTGCCGAGCCCGATGAATCCCAACTGGCCCCGGGATTCGGGTGGAGGGGACCACGGCGTGACGTGTGTTAAGTTACAGAGGAAATAAAACTGTAATTTTATTAGTTTTTTTGTAGCTCAGTTTCGGCTGAATTATTCTGACACATCTTTCCCCCCTCTCCTGTCCTTTTCCCCCAAAGGAACCTGAAAACCGTGTCATTTCCCAGGGAAAAAAATGCATCACCTGTAGCCCCAGGCCACTCCGTTCAGCTCTGGGCCACTGCTGGTCCAGTGTATGCATTCCTAGTGCTTCCAACCAATGTCTCCTTTCAGGGGATGTGTCATAGCCAAGTGTCTGATCTCTGCCTCTTCCCACTTTTTCAGAAATGAGCGTGTTTGTGACCAGCAGCAGTTGGAAGCTTGGGGAGGTGTATGCCCACGCCTTTGGACATGATGTGTAATTTTGTAAAGCATTCAGTGGTTTTGTTTTTGTTTTTTTTTTTTCTGTAGCACTCATTCAGAAGTGGAGCCAGTTTTAGTACAACTCAGATCTGCGGATTTTAAAAAGCTGAGTGTTAAGCTAGCTTTTCTCCCACCCACCTCTCCTGCTTATGGCTTATCCCGTTGAGTGGCATTAACTGAATTTCCAGTGACGGGTACAGCCAGCCAGTTACCATTTGAGTTGTAGTTAGCTGTCCTGCAACGCCCACTGCCTAAGGAGGATTTTAGGGGCAAAAAAGGAGGAAATTTGGGGCTATTCAGTGCTAAGGTATGAGCCTGACAAAACAAGCACTGTGTTTTTTATGCCAGAGGAAGTAAAAAAGGTATTTTATTTGTTTGTGTGTCTTTGAAGGTAAATTTGTCTGGGGAGCCCTGCCAAAGGAAATAGTTTGGGCCAAATTCTGCACTGAGTAATACTGCATGGAGCTGCATGCGGGGGTGCAAAGGAGAAGCTGTGTGCTTTGAGAACACAACCTCCAACAGCTGTGTTTTAGCTGTGCTGTAGGAGTGTGGCAGTCTTTTGCAGAGGGCTCCAAGTTCCTCAGATGGGAAGGTCTGTTAAAACAGCAAATTGCTGGTACAGAGCATGAGCCTCTCACACCGAGCAGCAGGAGGCTTTGGTAGTTCTGGTGCTTTGCAAGTCTCAGACCTGTTGGAAAAGAAGCTCCTGAGTGGTCAGCAGAAAGGCCTTGACTTTAATCTCTGCTTTCTTTCCAGACCTTGGGGAAGCCATGTATGGAGCTTCAGCTGATACATGGCAGCGTGGTCTGTGTATGGGCAACCACATCCTCAGAGCTGCCCTGCAATCCTGAGCACCTTCACTGGTTGCCTGTGGTGGGAAGCTGAGGATGCTCCACATGCATCTAGCAAGCACCCTGCAGGCTTAGATCTGTGAGGAGCTAAAATCCTAGAGAGAAGCTTTCTTAATTGCTTAAGTCTGTGCTCAGCTTCACCACCAGCTGACACGTATGTTGGAGCTATGAGTTTGCTCCACAGCTGCAAAGAGAGATTCCTGCCATGCTGTCAGGCTGCTGGGCCTGGTGTGCCTTTGCAGCTGGTTCTGTCATCAGACATGGAGAGAGGGAAGGGGGCTTTTTGGGGATGGTGGGCAGTGCTGTGTGTTTGCCATGAGGCTGCTCTGCATGTCTTGGGCTGGATGTAGAGCTTGGTCTTTGTGGCTGAACCATGAGGGAATCGGAGGCCCCTGCCATGACCCTGCAGTGCCTGATAGTCCATGAAATACCATGACTAATTCTCAGGTTGTTTTATTCTATTTTTTCCCCCTCCTAAGCTGTCTTGGTGGGTAGAATATGGCCACAAAAGTCTGTCAGGACAGGGAGAAAGCCCTTGAAATACATTTTGGCTGGATGCACTTGGCTAGATGCTGGAACAGCTTGAATTGGCCCAAGCTCTTGTTGCCTGTGCGTGCCCAAGCAGGTAGAGTCTGACTTCCACTGGGCATCAGCTGGCAAGGCAAGGCAGGAGGCAGCACTGGGCAGGGCTGTGCTCTCCAGTGGTTGCTGGGCTGTGTTATTTTTCTGTGCTGTGCTATGTGAGCTGCATCATGACTCACACCTCGTGGGAAGGGCTGATGGATGCCACCTGGCTTTTTCCTCTGCCGCCTCTTCACTCTGGTCCCCAATGGCTCCTCCCAGGCAGCACTGCACCTGAGGAGGGACTGGCCCTGGGTCTGCAGCATGACTGGGGGTTTCTCCAGCCTGGCTTCCATTCGCCCCAGCAGCTGCTGGCTGTCATCTGCCTGGGCATTTTTTGAGGTGTGTGAACATCCGTCGACTGACACTCTCTGTTTAGTGAGGCCCTAGATATGGCTGAAGATGAGCCTTAGACCAAGCTCAGCCTCATCCCAACCTCACTTCCTCTGCCCTGGGGAGATGCTGGTGCTAAGTGTGATGTGCTTGGCCAGGCAGGACTAAGCTTCCCTTTGGTTTTGTTGCTATGGAGGTTTACGTAGGAGGCTTGGCCAGAGTGATGGCAGCACAGTGAGGGAAGCATGTGGAAGCAGCCAGCTACAGCCCTGCCTCCCCATTCACAAATTTACTTCCTTTGGGTGTGGGATTGCTGTGCACTGGGTGGGAACAGGCCTCCTCCTCTCACACAAATACTCATGATCCAGAAAGCAGATGTTTAATTATAGCACCAGGAGTGGGCAGTTGGCTGGAGCCTGCTGTGAGTCCTTCTTACATCTGAAGCCAAGATGCCTGTCTGGGTTGATGCTGAGAGAGGCTGAACTCCTCACCTTGGGAGTGTTTTGCTGTTACATGCCTGTATATCAGAGCTTGACACTTTGGAGTGCAGATGCCCTGACCCTGAGGAGCTGGTGGGTGCCAAAAAGGTAAAGCTCAGAGAAACAAGGGTGGGAATTGCACCTGAAGTAACTCACCCAAGCAGTCCATGAACAGTCATCTGCCCCCACAGACACTGGGAGAGTGTCTGTACTGGATCCATCTTCCCTCTCCAGAACCATGGACACTCCATCTGTCGCTGATCATTTGCACAGAGGACCCTCACCCTGCCTGGGGCTTCCCACCTGCTCCTGAAATGCAGGGATGCTTTTTTTCTTAGCATTTTCAAGCTTGAGTTTTGCTGTGCACTCAGTGAACTTCTTGTAATCAGGTGGGGGGACAGGTAGTTTTCCTGTTTTTCCCTCTGGGGCTTTTGGGGTGAGATCATCTCCATGCAGAGATTCCAGTGATCTGGGAGTTCTGAGGGGCTCATGCCTCATGGTGGCTCTGAGCCTAAGTTGAGCTCACCCCGGAGTCTGGCTCCTCTTGCAGTCCTCCTGCTGACGTTTACCTCTGCGTGCATCCCCACCCATCAGCCAGCATCAGGAGGTGGCTTCTGGCTCTACAAAACTCTCAAACCAGCCAACATTTTCCTGGCTGAAAGTGTGACAAAATGTGCTAGAGCCCTTAGCAAAGCAAGCAAAGGTTCCCACTGTATTTTAGCCAGCCCTCCTGGCCTCTCCCCGGCAGGCTGGTGCCCATAGGAACTCACGTTTGCCAGCAGCCTGTACTCAGCAGTGTTCCCTGAGGAGAAGAGGGAGAGGGGCTGAATTTTGATCAGCAAAGTGCATGGTTTGCAGCCAGAGCAGCAGACACCACCCAACATCAGCTCCCTGGCTCATCTCACTTGTTTCATTTTAATATATGTTATTTCTGCCGTGAGGAGACGGAGCCTGGTGGGGGATGAACGTGATAAGAGGCTGGAGCATGTTGCAGGTTGAAGAGAGGGAACATGCTGTGCTGGGAGACTGTGTGGGTTTCTGAGCCAATTCCTCGCTCTTGGCTGGTAAAGCCCGGTCTCTCCAGTGCAGTGGGGAGCAAAGGGCAGCCCTGGGCTGGGGCAGGCTGGGTTGTGCTGCTTGCAGGGAGTGAGTCCTGCTTAAGCCTGCTGCGACCTGCCCTGTGGTGGTGGCACAGTGCTGTGGTGGTGGAGCAGGGCTGTGTTTACCCCCAGGGTCCCTGTGTGCTGAAGTGCTGTGCAGTTACAGAGAGAGTGACTTCCCCAAGATACCCACGTTTGCTTAGAGGGAAATAAATGCGAGTTTCCCAAATCAATGCCCTGCCTGCTGGACCATCCTGCCTCTCCTCATCTCACACTACTACACAGGCATCTCTCCGTGCCCAAGCTTGAACTTACTGAGCCTGAAATGGGGGATTCAGTTAGAAGGTCTAAAAAAGTCTTTGTATTCCATTGCTTTGGATCTGGTTTTGGTAGTTTAAAAAATTTTATATGGAGGATTTATACAGAGATTTGTGTGACGTGTTACCAGGCTTCTCCATTTTAGCATTAATTTGACACTGGCTTTAAAAACAGTTGAAAATCCATTATTACTGTCAAGCTCAGAATGCATCCTGTCACTACAGACTTAAATCCTCCCTGAACTTGGCAAGACTTAGGACCAAAGTCACTGTGGTGCCTGTGAAAACAATGCCCTTGGTTATGCGTGAATGTCATCAACTCACGCTCGTTAAATCCTCTAATCCTAGTTAAAAAGCTCCAGCCTGGCCCAAAGTGAATGTGTGGAGAGACCAAATTGGTCCTGTTGGGCCAGTTTTGATTTAGCATCTCTGGAAGCAGAAGATAAAAAGAAAAGCATCTTCCACAAAGCCAGTGCTCTCATGGCACTCAGGTAATGTAAAACAAGGAGATGAGGAACATGCCTCAACTCCCCCTGGCTGAGCAGGAGGCTCTTGTGTTTTAGGATGATGCTAGTAACAAAATCAAGAATAAGTGGAGGAAAATACCTTTGAAAATCTTGATCTTTAAAAAAAAAATACCCAAAGCCAAAAAAAGATAATTGGGAACCAGAAATAAAAGAAATCTGGCCCTGAGGGTGAGACTCACCCTCCAGAACATGATCTGTTAAAATGAGTCAGCAGCATCCCTGGGGAATCAAAGGCAGGAGATGCTGCCAGGTAGGAGGGTAAGTTGCTCAGGGTGGTGTGTCTTTGAGCTTTGCTGCCTGCAGACACCTGGGTGGGTGGATGCTGCTGTCCACAGGAATGGCTGGAGGGTCCCTTGTGCACCTCCTTCCTACGAGCTGAGCTCTGTTTCTGTGTTTGCAGTCTGCTTTCCCACACAGCAGTTCTGGTCCCCACCGGCTTGGTCCTTGGATGGCTTTTCAAAGCTGTGGCTTGGCTGGTGGCTGTGCTTTCTCAAAGGATGGGCCTTTCTCATCTCCCCTGGCTTTGAGCTTCTCTCTCAGCCCTGGGGCAAAGTGGTGCTCTTTTTGAAGTCCTGTCTGGTTATTATCTGCAGACCAGAAACAGAACCTTTGCTGTTTGGTCTGCAGTTGGAATAGTGCTTATTTTCTTGGTACATGGTGCAATATCTACAAATTTGTGCACAGCTGGACTATTTGTGCAATAGAAGCACAGATTTTATTTCCTCCCCTTTTTCTTTCTGATTGCCACAGCAAGTAGCCCACTGAGCCAGAGAAGAACGTTAATGGGTAGCAATAGGGGGGTTTTTAGTTGTATTTTCTCAGCTCAGCTCTGATGGGGCAGTTACATCTTGTCCCTTGTCTGCTCACCCTGGCTGTGCGTGTGTCTTTTGAAGGAGGGAGTGACGCTGTGAGTCAGTGTGTGAGCTGACATGTTTTGGAGGTGGCATCTCTAATGGCAAGGGGAGGTTTGAAGAGGACTGTGGCCATTGCATCTGTTCCTGTGGCACACCACTGCACACCCCTCTAGGATGCTGCCTGGAGCTCTGGTGATCCTGGGGCTCCATCCTGTCCACTCCTGTAACAAATCCCATCCCCTTCCATGCTCTGCAGATCGAAGCACTTATGATGGAGATGCAGAATCCAGACACAGGTATCAAGACACAGACGCAGAAGGTGATGATCACCAACATCCCACATGCTGTGACTGGTAAGAGCTTCGTGGGGAGAAGGGACTGGGCCAAGGAAGTTCATCAAAGATAAGCTGTGTGTGGACCCCATGGCCACCACAGTGTTACCACTGCCTGCATGCTGGAGCCTCTGTTCCCACGGGCTGAACATCCTTTGAGACACACCTGCTGCCTTTATCTCATTCTCACTCATATCTCATTTCACTCCTAGCTCTTTGAATCAGACACAAACATTGATTGTCACACTCATTTAGCTGTGTCCTTTCAGTTTAACTCGAGTGACCCTGCTTTCTCTTAGCATAGTGGCAAGTAGGTACTTCAGCCTCCAGACCTGTCCTGTTGCCAGTGAGGCTGGATCACAAATAAAGAGAAATAATAAAGTAGACAGCTTGGAGTCAGGCTGAAAGATGGTGCTTAGGAATGAGCAATAAACAATTAGTCTCCCTTTTAATGTTTCCTGCTAATAACAATTTTTTCTTCATAATACAGGAAAAGAGCAAAATATTCAGCCCACTTCTCTGCCTCCAAATTACATCTTTTCCTTCTTTGAGCAGAGTGAAGGAGAAACAGCTTGGCAACTGTGTTGTGCTGTGTCATGGATGGCACTGCATGCAGCTCTTATCACAGCCTCCTATGTGCCTGCTCGCTCCTTTCACAGGGCACTGTCAGTACCTCTGATTCCCTGCTCTCCAAGCCTCCACAAAAGCTCTTGTGAGGGATCCTCCACTGTAAATATTCACACATACTGTACAAAAGTTTCCTCCTCCTGCTTTGGTTTTTCTGCAGCACTTTGCAATTCAAAACAAAAACTCCCACTAAAACCAGTGAGCTTGCTCCAGGCGACAGCTTCGCCAAACAGGTTGGTATTTCCCCACTGTGTCTGCAGGGCCTGCTGGCCCCTGTATGCTGTTCCTGCCAGTCTTGGGGGTTTTTAAATGAGGAAGCAGAGGTGCTGAAGTTGTCACTTGCCCATGGGTACAGTCAGTGAGCGAAAGGTTAAGGAGGACTTGGGTGACATCTAAAACCTGTTCTCAGCAGCACTTTCAATGCATTACAGTACAAACCCTGTCCTGCTATTCTGCAGCTGAATTTGGGAGAGTGCTTTGCACAAGCAGAGGAGCTTCCCCTCGCTCTCAGTGAATAGTTAAGGCAGCACTGCAGAAAAGTTTCCCCTGTGCTGAACATGAAATGCCACCTAAATTAAGTGCAGGGGGAACAAGTACTTCTCTTGATGTCTCACCAATATAAAATACCACTTCCTAAAAGTCCATGGCTGGATGATGTGGAAGATGCCCACTGACACTCATCCTCTTCCTCTGTGCGTGCTGTCTGCTTTATTCTGGTTCCTTAACTAAAATAGCTACAAGTTCTCTCTTGCATAAGTCATAAATTCAACTTCTAGTCCTTCTAGTCAAGGCAAGTGAGTTCCAGACTCCTTGAATGATGGCCATCTCTCTCTAAATTGTGATATTTTTAGTGCTATGCAAGGTTCATATATATATTGATTGGCTTCTGGGTGTTACAAAAGAGACTGATTCATGCTCAGTGAGGGAATGGGGAAGACGTTAGAGCAGTGGACGCAGATCCACTGAAGAGAGCTTGGCTCTCCATGTGCCAGAAGCTAACTAGTTAAATTCAGTGTTGGTAAAATGCCTCAAAGCAGAAAAGGCAAATAAACCTCCATGTTAAATGCACACCTTTGTGGGAAAGTGCTTAAAGAGCTGCCTAGAAATGAGTGATGAGATAATCCTTTAATTTAATCTATTTCAGGAAGTAGGCAGTAGGATAAGAGCTCTGAGCCCCTATTAGAAAGTTAAGTCATCACTGCAATGTCAAGAAAGGTCACCACTTCAGTCTGCAATCTGAGGAGATGTTTGGAGTAAAAGACCAAGAATTGATGAGTGAACAAGGGTGGTTTTGCCCATTTTAAATGGAAGGAGGTTTGTGAAATGTGCCCCCAGACCATGAAACTAAAGCTGCTGAACTTTCTGCCGATGCTGGGTATGACTGGTCACACTCTAACAAAACAACTGGGAGGGATGAATGCAGAAATCTTCTTTCCTTCTGCTAAGTCCTGTTGCCACTACAACTTGGGTCTGAGACTCAGATGTTCCTTCAGTACTGAATGTCATGTCTCTTCAAGGGCTTGAGACAACCAGTCACTGGTCTTCTACTAAAACTGGGACAAGACTATGCTTTGTGAACCTAGAGATACTTTGCAGTGAATCTTTCAAGACAAGATGGTGCAAAACAAGAGGAATTTCACCTTCCCTGGTCATGGAAGCTGTTGTTTAAGTCCTTTCTAAGCCAATGATGAGGATTTAGGTGTTGCTTAAGCCCCACTCAGGCTGTGCCACCCCAAGGTCAGGGACTGCCTCAGGCTGTATCTCAGGAACTGATGCCAGCTTCCAGGAAGACAGTCTGAGCATCAGCCTGGCCAATGAGAGGCTGCCAGTGCATTTTATCTCTGCTTCTCTTGTGTGGTGAATTTGAAAGCATGTTTGCAAGGAGTCTGTGTGCTGCATGGGATCCAGAGCAGAGTGAGGGGTGAGAACTGGAGAGGTGTCTGTTTTGCCCATGGATTTTGGCACACTCCTGGCTTCATGCCCCTGACAGTTTCTTTGCTTTACAGGTAATGATATATTGCAGTGGATCCTCCAGCGCTTGCAGATCACTGAGGAAGGTGGGTAGAAACGTAACAATTGAAGCTTTGCCAGCTTAGAGTTGTAAGAGCTTAAGGGCTCCATAGACAAAACCTCTCAGATAAATTCTTCTCTCCTGAGTAGCAGCTTGCTTTTGAATTCCAGTGCAATGTTTTCTGTGCAATCAAGACATCTGCCTTCTCCATTTTCAGAGGCACTCCACCTGGGAGACCTGTTTGTCAAATATGGATACATCTACCCTCTTCAGGAGCCAAAGAATCTCACCCTTAAGACAGATGGCAGCCTGTACAGGTTTCAAGTGAGTTGCATCTTCTCACTGAGAAGAAGTTCAGTGCTAGTTTTAAAAACAGGCATCTGGAGCAGCTCCCCAGGAGCTGTAGTTGTGAGGCCATGCTGTGTAGCTGTGCTCATGACTCAGGGTGCAGGAGGAAGGAATCCATAGAGAAGCCTCAGGCCAGTTCCACCAGTTCTGTGTGTCAGGTTACAGTTCACAGGGAAACTGTACCCTGAAGTAATGTACTTGTTCAACTTCAAAACAGCTCTGCTTCCTTCAAATATGTGTTCCCTTCCAGGTCTTAAAGTAGCCAATGGAATTTCTGGTTGAAAATAGAACTGTCTTGGGAGACTAAATAATGAACATACAAAAAGGAAAGTAATAATAAGATGTTATCAGGGTTCATTGTTGGACTGTTTCCACTATGATGGGAAATTAGGGTACCCTTGTTGGTACTTTTAATGAGTCTGGTTCCCACATAGTGCCAAATCAGGCTCTGGCATCTCAGCCTGAAGGCTCAGGCAGCAGTGAAGGGCTGCCCATATTAATGGATTGCAGAGCAAGAGTGGATTTGACATTGGCAATCTGTTGGCCTTGGTTCTGCTGTATCTGGCTCACAGCACTGTGTGAGCTGACACACAGCTGAGGCTCTGAGTACAGCAGCGGAGCATGTTCCTCTCCTTCCAGTGCAGGTGTTACTGTGTGCCTCTTGGCCTGAGTTCAGGGCTACCATGCACTGATGAAAGGCTTTTTTTTTTTTTATTCTGCAGACTCCCTATTTCTGGCCTGCACAGAGCTGGCCTGCTGATGACACAGACTATGGTGAGTGATTGTGCTGCCTGTGTCTGGGAGGTGTAGTGCAAGCCCATGTGTTTGTGTACACAGTCCTACACCACGTTTACCATTCATCTTTTTGTGCTGTGGATCCACATGCAATGACCAGCCCTTGCATTTTCTTTCATCATGTTTTGTGAGTAATTCTCAGTAATGCTGAGTTGAGGGAGCTCTCTGGATGTGACCATCTTGTGGTGGCCTTGATGAAGGAAAGTGCTTAAGTTTCTCTTGCATTCCACTAAGATCCATCAGACTGGAACATGTCAGGAGTACTCTGCTGGGTAGGGAAGACTTCAAACACAAAGTTAGATTTCCCTGAGCAGTTCAGTGTAGTCCTGGATCTGAGCCCACAATTGTCTTCCTGTAGATTTGGATCAAGGCCTCCATTCAGAGATGGTGCTTTCTTTATGTAGTGCACAGTGGCTTACAGTATCTCCTGATGGCTCCTTCCGTATTAATCTTTTGTTTCCTTTATAGTGCTTTTTATTATGAGGCTGGTCATGAAACTCAGGCTGTTCAACTTGCTTTGCTCCTGTGGGCTTTGTGGTTCACAGACTCATTTGTTTATACCAAGATTGTCCTCTGTGGCTTTTATCTCCATTATGCTGGAGATAAAATAGCCCATTTTCAATTGCAATGTTTTTAATAGAACTTGGAGTAAAACATAGGCCTGTGTTTGTAAAACTTAGAGGTCAAACATTGAAGAACCTGAACATCTGCAAGATTTGGTCCAGTGTCCTTTGGACCTGGGAAATCCTGGCTGAGGTCCCAAAGGAGGAGTGGCTGCTGGCAGAAGGCACACACCACCCATTCTCCATAGTTCACAAAGCATCAGTGACAAAGCAGGAGCACCAAGTTCATTTTTCTTCAGTGAGCTTTTGTGAGCTTGTGCCTGGGAAGATCCTGTAACAGACAAAGATTCCTGTGTTTGTCCTGTGGGTAAATTTGTAATTAGTTTTTGATTTGTTGGTCTCACTGCTTATTTGCTTCTCCCTCCACAGCAATTTACTTAGCAAAGAAGAACATTAAGAGGAAAGGGATTTTAGAAGAATATGAAAAGGTAAGGAGATGTTGTTCCATCACAAGCCCCTCGTTTGCTGCAGCCTTAGCCCTCTGTTGCTAATGGAACGTGGCAAAAAAAATCACCTCTTCAATTGCATGAGGCTTTACTCCAACAGTGTCAAAAGGCAGAATTTTGGAAGTAAAAAAATACAGGAAAATAGTCTGAAGTTGATGATAATTTTAGCAGGGGTAATTGCTCCCCTTGCAGTGGTATTTTTGAACTGTTGCAATTCATGTAATTATATTCAGAACAATCCAGATTTCTTGGCTGAGTTGCCAGCCTGGATGAGTTGAACTATGGAGAGTCAAGAAAACCCTAGCATGAGAGTGCCTTGTCCAGGATGATCACACTAACTGCTCTTTTATTTTTATTCCAGGAACATTACAACATGCTCAATCAAAAAATAAACTACAAGTGGGATTTTGTTATCATGCAGGCCAAAGAGCAGTATAAGTGAGTTGACTTGTGTTCCCTTATTTGCATCACTGGGGAGGGTGTGGGAAGGCAGAGCTTCGTGCTCTCAGTACACAGTTAAATCACAGCTTAAAAACATAAACTGCAGCTTTAAAAGAACTTGCAAGTGCTCCTCAAGATTGTGAAACAAACCTGCCTTTCCTATGGGCTTGGGGTTGCTCTGTTTGACAAGGAAACTGTTCTCTTTGCCCTAGCTGAGGGAAGGACTTCAGAGGTTTTCAGATAGCTGGATGTCCCCTTGCAGAGCCTCACCATCACCCACTGCACCTCTTTTTCTCCCCCTGCCTGGCATTTGTCTGGGAAAGGGGTGGAATCAGTGTGGTTTGTGCCTTTCCTGCCCACATATGCTCCTGCCTCTTTCCAAGTGATTTTTGCACAAGGGTAGGTGCATGAGGGGAGGTTTAGATTTTGCACCTGAAGTAAGCTGGGGTCTGGTGTTGCAGCATGCAAACCATCATTAGGGACAACTTCTTTTAGATCAGGATTGTCCTTGAGCATTCGTGGCTCAGGCCAGTGCACTCAGGACCTGCCACTGATCTGGTTCAGTTCTTGCCTGCACACACCTCACAGCTGGGCTGAATGGCTGAATCAAGGCGCAGTAAATGTTCCCAGCAGAGACTTCTGGAGAAAACTCTGAAGCACTTTCTTAGGCACTCAGCCAAAATGACTTGATTTGAGGAGCTGAATCCTTCAAATTCCCAGCAAAATTAGTGAATGTGAGATGAGATTACTCCTTTGGAGGTAGGATGTTTCCTACTTCTGTAGATTCCTTGTACCTTTTTTACCTCCCAGCAGTGTCTGTGCTGTTGGGCAGCGTTCCTGTCTTCCGTGGGATGGTGGCCAGCTCATTGGAGTACAGCTCATCAGAACTGTCTCATTAAACACGAGACTCTTGTTCTTGTAAATTGAGGTCAGGCTTGGGCTCAGAGATGCCAAATGCAGTTTTAAAGTTAGATACCGTGTCTGAACTAGTAGATTGAACATGTCTGAGGCTGTCTGATGGTGATGCTGGGGCAGACTGGTGCAGAACAGCCTGCATCCACCCTGTTAACCACAGCAGGGTGGCCACAGGCAAACAGCCTTTTGGGAATGCTCTCTTGCCCATGCCAAGTCCCAAATTGTGCCCAGGACTTGTCTGGGAAAGAATTAGTTGATCCAAGCCCAAACCAGGCGAGTGCCTTTCCTGTTTAATAGGAGAGGTGATGTGGGCTTTAGTGCCTGGGAACACTTCTCCATTCCAAATCATTTCTGTGAGAAATGCCCCTCTTTACTGCAAGATAGAGATGAGACATGTCTGGGATGTATCACTGCATGGCAGCCCTCAGATACTGCCTGGGGACATCACAGAGGGATAAACATGAGGCAGCAGGATTGACCACAAGTAGTGGGTTGTTAGTGTAAAACTCCCAAAGGGTTGTCTGTCTAATCAAAAGAGGATGTGCCTGCACCCAGCTGAGCTCAGGAAGATGATGATTTCTCAAAAGCTGCAGTCATGTGTGGCCATGTGAGCAGCATGATCTGCAGGCGGGAGTTAGCTGGGCTAAGGTGTGGTTAGGAGGCTGCATCAGTCAGGCTGGGGCCCCTGGAGCAGGGGATGCTGGAGATGTGTCCCCTTTCTCATCTGCTGGTTTTAGGAGAACAAAAATCATGAATTCCCCTGGTAGAGTCAAAGGCTATTCTTGGCTTTGCAGGGCAGGGAAGGAACGGAAGAAGGCAGACAGGTACGCCTTGGACTGCCAGGAGAGAGCCTACTGGCTTGTGAACAGAACACCTGTAAGTAGAGGATGATGGTGTGTGGCTTTAGTGCTCCAGCAGTGCCCTCCCTGCAGCCACTTGGGACAAACTCCACACACTCCTTGGGGCAGGGGTCAGCCCAGGCCTGCCTTGTGCCTACACCTTTCTCCTGGGTTGCTCTCAAAGGTGCAAGGGAGCGAGGTCTGGCTGCAGCACCCGGAGGGGAACATTCCCAGATTTGGGGGGCAGAGGTCCCTGGGGCATTGCTGGCTGGGAGCTGCTGGCAGTGGAGACCTTTGGGGCTTGGGAGTCTCCCTGCATTTGTGTGAAGCACAGACTTTAAGACGAAGGAGTTACAGAGCTATTGCTGTTTCTTGCTCCCCACAGCCCGGCATGCTGGACGCCCTGGAGTACGGATTAGACCGTGTATCAGATCCCAATGAAAATAAGGTAAACCAGGTGAGACAGTTGTTTTTAGGTTTTGTTTTCACACCTACCGAACTTGAGAGGACCCAGATAATGTCTCTGGGGTTGTCCTTTCTTGGGCAATGCAGGCTGAGTGAGTCAGTTCAGCGGTGACAGCCAATCAGGCCAGAAGTTGAAGCCATGTCATTGTCTGGGGCCCTCAAAATAGGCTTTGTCAGCTTCTTTAAGCTTGAAAATACTTGGTCAGCTTTCTTGTCACACCCGTTAGTGTGAGTGCTCAGCTACAGCATGTGTTTGCTGGCAAAATGGAATTGAGGAATCCTCTGTCTCCAGCTGCTCTCTGTTAGTGTTCAGTGAACTGTGTGAGGTTGTGGGGTGGAAAAGATCAGAGGAAAGATCCTGGTTGAAAATGAAATGACAAGATACCTCCAAAAAGGTGATGTGTAGCAAGAAGCTGGTGTGGTAGACTGGAGACACAAAATGTTGCTTAAAATACATATTTTGTAGCTAGACTATAAAGAAACTATTGACGAGCTGAGACCATGCAGGCTGGTTCAGAGTCCACAGTAAGATGAATGCAGTCCATGGATGAGGAGCTGGAGCTGCTCTTCTCTTTCTCCATCAGTCCTTTTAAGTGATCCTGTGTTTGTGCACTTAGTGGTATTCCTTTGGAAGTGAAGTCCAAGTGTCTCTCAGCAATTAAATGCAAATGTTGCTGTGATCACACTCCCTGTATTCCCACAACTTCTCATTTTTGTAACAGTCTTTAAACATCTCAGCAGCCAGAGGCAGGATAATTGCTGTGGCCAACTGTGCTCTGTTGCTATAGAGACTGAAAAATGAACAAAACTGAGGGTTGGGGTGTATTTAATTTTTTCTTGCTGTAAGTAGCAGCTGCTGAAAGCCTTTTAAAAAAAAAAAAGAGGAAAGGAGTGGTGGAAAGGGAGAGGGACAGGAAAGAGGAGTAAGCCAGCTTCTCGCCCACAGTTTCACAGCTGACATGGAAGGAGATTTTAGGTTTGCAAACGATCTGAGAGCCTGGAGCCACCTGCCAGCTGCTCAGTAGCACAGAGGAAATGAGCTGAGGGATCTCTGTTCACTTCCCACCCTGGACATGAGGCATAGTCAGTTTTTCCCATCAGCAGAGACTCCAAAAAGAGCCTGAGGTAGAGGACACCAGCTTAGGGGTAACTTCACCATCTTTCTCCTCTCTGATCTGTGCCTCCTGTCTGCAGGCTGGGCTGGAGAGGGAAGGTTCTTGCTCCTGTTTCACTTTTGAGAGAATAATTGACAATACCCAAGACAGCCAAAGGCTCACACAGAGCTACCTTTGCACTCACAGCTTTGTAAAAGAAACTATTTCTGCAGGCTGCTCTCAGAAGCACCTCTCAGCAGAAAGCGTGGCCCAGGATGTGCTGGTGAATGGGCTTTGGCTGGATCTTACCCCAGCTGAAGGCAAGACAAAGTTTGATTGATTTTGGTTTTTTTCTGTGAGCCCAGGCTCTGGCTCTGACATAGGTGAAACCATGAGAGCAGAAAATGACTGCATGAACCCAGTGCCCATGTACTTGATTTGTGTCTCTGTTCCTGCTCAATCTAGCTTCACTCTGTTGGCCAATTAGTTGTCTCTTATCCTGACAGCTGAGAAAGAAAAGATTCCCGATGATAATTAATTTCTGACACCAGAATGACTTCTTTGAAGCCAATATTGACGTGAACATCTCTTTCACTTCCCTCAGACCTTTTGGTAGGCTGCTCCCTCCCTAATTGATAGAGTCCTCTGGGGATAAACAGGTGCTCCCACTCCTTTGAAGGGGACTTTTATTACTGACCCATGGGCATCCCTTGAGATGATAATGAGTTAGGAGTTGCAGTTGGGCAGAAGGAGGAAGGCAGGTTGCCATCCATTGAACAGCTAATTAAGGGATGCTTTAAGCTTTTGTTACTGAGGTCTAGGGCTCATGATCCAGCCTCACTGCTCAGTGAGTTACCAGGCAACAGCCAGAGCCCACTGACTGCCAGCATGCTCAGCTTTTGCTTTCTGTAGCCGGAGAGTCTTTCTGAGAGGTGCTTTAGCTTAGCCAAAAATCACTGTGTAAGATTCAGGGACTGCTGCAGGAAATGCCCTGACTTGTTGCTTGCAGCAAATCAGCTCAGATCATCACAGCCATTGCTGGCTTTTCATTTTATGTCCTGTGTCAGGTTGGCTGCTTGATAAACACATAATTTCTGCTGCATCCACCCCATCTTTTCAAATAACATGGTCAGAAGCAGATAAACAAGATGAGGAAACTCAATTTGAATAAAACTGGGCATATGGACTGTTCCAGATCTGCTTTCCAGATGCTGGGCTGGAAGCACCAGCACAGTGGTGCTGCTGAGGTGGTCTTATACCAGACTGGGGATTTGCCCCTGGTGTGTGGGGCTCCCAGCTGGCTGTGTGTAGGGAAAGGCCCCTGTTGACACCTGGGAAGAGGTGTTTGTGTGTGCAGAAACAGAGCTATGAGTGTGCCGGGGCTTTACCGCTGCTGTGTCAGACTGGCAGCGCCCACAGGTTTTTGCAGTCAAGGGAACTCTGGCGGGAGGGTTGCTGAGCTGCTCTGGCAATGCCTGTGCTTGGCAGCTGGAGCCCTGCACAGAATCACAGAATCTCAAGGGCTGGAAGGGAGCTGGAAAGCTCATCCAGTGCACACCTATTGCCAGAGCAGCAGCACCTAGAGAAGGTCACATAGGAGCTCATCCAAGTGGGTTTGAATGTCCCCAGAGAAGGAGACTCCCCAGTCCATCTGGGCAGCGCCTTCCACTGTTCCCTCACCTTTGGCAGAGCTGAGCACACGAGGGCAGAGCACAGGCGTGATTTGCAGTGCCCTGGTCCAAAATGAGCTCTGGGTAACAGTGGCCTGTGCTTGTTCTTCTCTCCATCTGGACACACACACAAAAGCTGTTGTCCAGCTGCTCATGGCCTCTGTAAACACTGAATGGTGGCCAGCCAGGCAAAGCCGTAATGACTGTTATCTCCACAGTGTGGTCGGGAAGAGCCACGCTGAGAGCAGAGGAGGTTCCATGCCAGCGGAAAGCTGGATATGAGCAGATGTCCCAGGAGCTGCTGGCTTTAGCCCTGTGGCTCAGCTCCAGACACAGGGTTCTAGAGCAGGTCCTGGCTGGCTCCCAGCCAAGCTTGGGGAGCATTCAGTTGGTGGCAGCACTTGGTGTCCAAGTGCTGCCCTGTGTCTCAAGGAGGAGAGTGTTGAACAGCACGAGGCACTCGCCAGAGACAGACAGAGGTCTTTCACTAATTGCCATTTTGATTTGGAGCCTGCAGGGCCAGGGAGCTTATCCACACTAATTGCAATAAGTCACTCGTTAAGGGCATTGCAAAATTAATCTCATTATAAGAAATGGCTCTCTTGTTCCAAATGTTATTTGCTTCCACATGAGAGAGGGTGGGTGTGTGATGCTGGGCACTGTGGCAATGCTGCCATCAGTAGCAGAGGGTCAGGGTGGGTGGGATGGTGGGAACAACTGGCAGGTGCTCAACAGGACATGGAGGGTATTCAGGGTGCCTTGTACCAGCAGCAAAGCTGGAAACTGGTCATGGGAGCACTGTGGGAGACAGTGAAATGAAATGATGTGCAGCTCTGGGGTACAACAGCTGAGACCCCTCCCAGTGACCATGGATTTGAGAACTGGAAAGGGCTAAGCACAGCCAGCACTTGCAGACCTCTATAGGGTGTTCAGTGCTGGACTCCTCTTTGGTTCTGCTTCATTTCAGTGTGTGCTACTGCTTGATGATGCTCAGCCCTTCTCATGCTGTAGCCCCTTTTCCTGTGTGAGTCTTGGCAGGGCCCCTCCCCACCCTGCAGCATCCACCAAAGCCTCCTTTGGTTTTGGGCTTTGGAGGGCTGTGGCGTGGGGAGGTCCTTGGTGTAGGATGCACTTTAAAACAGCCAAATTCTTGTTTGCAGACATGACATTGGCTTTTACTTCTAGCCACCCACATCCAATGGTTCTGTTGTGATGGCATATTAATATGTGCCATTCTTGCTCTAGATAACATTTAACTCACGGTGTTCTCTCTTTCTTTCCCACCAGCTGTTTGTTTCATGTGTATGTGGTGTGCTGCCTGCCTCTGTAGAAGATAACACAACTTTACTACCACGTGAGCTGCCTTCCAGCCACTCTGCCAGCATCCACCTCTCCTCACTCCACTGCACCAGGCCCATCCCAGGCACTCGCTTGACAAAACAGGAAGAAATGAGGGGCCTTTTAAAACCATCTGATGATTTTAACATGTTGATTTTCCCAAAGTAATTGCCTTAACCACACTCGAGTTCCATCATGCAATGGTTCATCTGGCACTTGTAAATCTGATGTAGCCTGGTTTGTATCTAGGGTTCCCTAAGGAGATAGTGAGCTCCTGTCGTGCAGGAAGTAGCTGGCCTGAAACTGAAACAAAGTTCTGTGCAGAGGACAGTGTTTGGACAGTAAAAGTTTCTCTGTGCAAGCAGGGGATGTTTTTTGTTTTTCCTTCCATTTCTACAGTCTATCCCAGACAATGATGATACTGTAGAAACAAGGGGAAGAAATAGTGACTATATGGAAGCTGGGCTGGCATCAGGGGTGCAGAGAAGGGTGAAAAGCTATTCCTTAGTCCTTCATCATTTATAAGCTGCCCAGGAGCTTTTGAATCATCACGGGAGGCTCTACAAACCTGTGACCAATGATCCTGTGGTCCAAGAGCTTTTTCTCCCTGTTGCTGTGTCAGACCTTATCCCTCACACACAATTCCTTGTGTGTGGTCAGTAGAGCACCGCTGCTGCTGCAGCTACTGTTTGCTTTCCTGTCTTTCCCTGCTGAGACGATATGTGCTGCAGTCATTCAGAACTGCTCATGGCATTTCTAGGAGAAAAAGCTTCCTCCTTTTCCAACACCACAGCGAGGATTTCTGTTGGTACTGCACTGGCCAGGCTAGGTTTGTGTGAGGGCTGGCTTCATGGTAGTGCTATACAGACCAGCTGTTCTGCTGCATGTCTGGCTCCTGCTGCTGAAATGGTGAGTGTGCCTGCTCAAAGCCAACTGAGTTTCATCCAAAATTGCCCATTTTCCTTCCATATAGAGAACAGTTTCTCCCTCTTGAGCAGGACTGGTGGTGATGGTTAACATACAGGTCTGCACCAGTGTCCCTGTGATGGTCCCTCACAAAGCAGCCCTGGGAGAGCATTGTGCCTTTCCCAAAACGGGTAGCTCAGGGTGCAGGTTCTTCTGGGAGAAGCAGGCTGCCTGTGGCATTCCATACAAGATGCTTCAGCCCTCATTGCTCACAAACTGCGCTTCCTCAAGGCACTGCCCTGTGAATGCCACAGGGTTAGTTCAACAGGCTTGTTCTGGGCTGCAGAGCAGTGACATGACTTCTGTTGGCTAAAATGGGAGATTCAGAACTGAAACCCTGTATAAACTCTTAAAAGTCTTGCTGGGGACAACCCTGACTTAGCCTGTCTTTCCTTCTGGAGTTTATTTCACACAAAGTAACTGTGCTTCAAAGGAAACTGTGTGAACAAACACCCTGCAGTTAATTTCTTGCCTTCAATTGCTTTCTCATTTGTGGATGACACGTAACATAGTCTGAGTTATTCAAATCACAACGTGAGCACCCTGTGCACAGCAGATACTGCTGCTGAGGCTTTTAATTGTGGTGTTTATATTTTGCAATGTGTTGGTTCCTGTCTCCTTTAGCTAATATTGAATGATCTAATCTGTGTCTCGTAAACGAATCTATTTTAGCTCCATTAGAATACCCCTGTAATTGAAGGCATACAGGCAGCCTGTGATGGAAGAAGCAGTGCTGCACAGTAAATA
Organism: Urocolius indicus; assembly: GCA_013401255.1. Lineage (NCBI taxonomy): Eukaryota > Metazoa > Chordata > Aves > Coliiformes > Coliidae > Urocolius > Urocolius indicus. Next base: position 79,148 of record WBNH01001283.1, read on the forward strand.
CAGCTAATGGAACGACTGACAGTGTGTGGATGCTCTTAGCTTTGATGATACCCTGATTAGCTGAGCTGCTGTGTTTGATTTGAATTGTAATGAGAATTAATTGGAGAGCACTGCACAAAGGCAGCCCTGCAGTGGTGTTCTCGTGTCTCAAGAAAGGTGAGTGAAAGCAGCCACCCCAATTTGATGGGTTTCCTTCTCTTTATTTTACAGAAAAAAACAATGGATGTTTACAGGAGAGAGGTGAGTGGCCCTTCCCTCGGTTCCAGCTTTTCAGCCTGTCTGTATTGCTTACATCAGTTTGCACAGAGGCCCCTTTGCAGGGGATGAGCAGTTTTTTAAACACCTGTGTTTGCCTGGCAGTCTCTGCCCCACGTTGCTTTTGGTCACTGTGCTTTCAGGACATTACCTGCCTCTGCAACTCCCGTTGCAGGCAGCCAGCAGCTGTCTCAGTAACAGGAAAGCTCAAGCAAGGACAGACACCAGGGCTAAAATCCAATAGATCCAAATTAGTGGTGGGGAAATCATAGGAGATACATCCAGTGGCGCCAGTGCAGAGACAGGCAAGGATCAATGCTAATTACATGCAGAGCATTTGTAGGTGGCTAGAATGGGAGCTATTATCCAATTTTTGTATAGCATGGGGAGTACTTTTTAATTACTTGCACATTGCAGAATGCTCCTGTGACAATAAGCTCAGTGAAAACAGGCGTTTTCGTGAGGCAGTTCAGGGATTCTCTGATTCCTTGAACACCCAATAATAAAGGAAAAGCAGCCTCTGTAGTTAGCCTCACTGCCTGGGAGGAGGCATGACTGAGGTTCAGATAGAGACAAGGTGTCCTGTCTTCACACCTCTATGCTCCTAACCATGGACATGTCTGATCCCTCTCAGATCATGTACTATCAGCAGGCCATCATGAAGTCTAGAGTGAAATCCTCTGTCTCTCTCGGAGGGTAAGTCCTGATTTCCTTCTGTCCACACATTAATTAGTCTTCACTGCTTATCTCCTAATGACACGATGAAGCTCCCTGCTCTGACAGCTGGTGACTCAGGCAGGGGAATCAATGTGGTGGCCACACACAGTGTTGTTTGTGCTGTCTGGGCTGAGTGGTGCCTGGGCCAGGAGGCATAGGGCAGAGGAGGGGTCAGAATCCCAGTGATGCTGAAGAGGATCCCTTGGAGCCAGGGAGAGCTTTGCAGAGCAGCATCAGCCTCTCAGCTCAGATCCCCTCTGAAATCCAGAGATGTTCAGACTGGTCTGTATTATGAAGGAGCATTTGCCTCTCCATGAACATCCAAGCAATTAATGAGCAATTCTTTGTCAGTGGGAGTGATTCCTGATTGGACTCTCGGTGAAACCAATGAAGTGCAAAGCTCCCAGTCCTAACATTAAGCATTAGTCTGTTTGCCACAGGCATTTCTTACCTGGAATCTTATCTGCTGGCCAGTTGCCAGGGTGCAGTCCATACCATCACTCTGTTTTCCACAGTCATTGCCACTCCTGTGGAATCCAAGATAAACAAGGTGCTCAGGCCTGTTTCCTGGGAGAAGACATGGATGAGTGAAATGGGAAGAGGATGAGTTTGAGATGCAGTGCTGCCTTCTGAGAACCACAGCTTGCAAGGCACCAGCAGTTCTGCTCATTTCTTCTATCACTGACTCCCAGATCACTTAAAACTCTCCTACCTCATTTTTCCAAACCAGGAGCTGGAGCTGGGGACACCTGGCTACCTTCCAGGAATTTTGTGCAGCTTAATTCTTTGGCAGGGGATCTTTTCACTCATTAGTTCTAGTCTGCTGAGGGGTTAATGCCCATCAGCTAGATGAAAACAATCCACAGGAAATTTGGATCTCTATCTCAGCTGCAGGACTGGGTCCAAATCAAATTATTGATGAGGATATGAGCAGCAACTAGGTAGTGTGCCAGCATCAGAGCATTGCATCGATTTAGGAGAAGCTGCAAAGCTCTCATCTTTACAAGGACAGAGCAATGTTACCTGAGTTGACAGATCTAGATTTGTAGCTTGAATAGAATATATGGAGTGAAATCTGCAGGTGCTGATGCCTTGACATTTCCAGTGAGGAGGCAGGATTGAGCACTTCAGTGTCAAACCTGTGTGTGCTTTGTGCAGTAGTAGGGCTGTATGATTGCAGGATCAGTGCCAAGTTGCCTGTTAGCAACAGGCCCTTGGACAGTGCACTCACAGCTTTGAGCACATGAAAGTGGTTTTCTCTGGAAGGAATTTTAAATGCAGAAACCAGATTATTTTTTTTCAAGAAAGAAAAAGGGAGGAGAATGCTGAAATTCCAAGACATTGGTGAAATCAGTTGTAATTACAAGTCTGGCCAACTGAGAAGGTAGGAGAAGTGTTTGTCTGGTTCCTGCTGGGATAGAGACATTTTTGCTTTGTGCCAAGCCCTCAGAGTCATTTGCAGAGGAGTGAGCCATGCAAGAGGAGAGGAGAGATCAGCAGAGGTCAGGATGTGCCCTCAGCACTCCTTCCTCTCTCCCTGGTCTTTCCCACAGCCCATGAGAAGGCTGTGGAGCAGCCACCCTGGGCAGATCCAGCACTCTCTTTCCTCTTTGGCACATTGCTCTCCATAGACCAGCCCTTTGGCAGTTGTCTGGAGGATTCAGAAGCTGTTTGGGAGCTTAATGCCACTTCCTTGAAATGAAGAAGCCGAAGTAGGTGATGGAAGAGAGTCTTGTATCCCCCTGCAGTAGAACTGACAAAATCTCTGCTTTGGAAAGCAACCCAGAGATTACTGTTTGGGAAATGGAAGAGTGTAAGTGAGCTAATGAATGTTTTTTTTTCTAGTAAGGCAGGGGCCACATTGCAGATCCTTGTGTGATGGGGCTGTGCCTCTGGAGGTACCTGTAGCCTGTGCCACCATTTCTTTGTCTGTAATGGGACTGGCTGCAATTCTGCCTGCAAAGTAATCTTTTGGTTTTGCTGGCTTTCCTTGCAGGATTGTGAAGTACTCTGAGCAGTTCCTCTCCAATGACCCTATCCTGTCTGGATGTCTCCCCAGCAACCCCTGGATAACAGATGACCCAGAGTTCTGGGATCTCAATGCAAAACTGTATGTATTTGAATCCTTTCACCAGCTTGAGCTTTCCCTGACCTTTATGCTGATAGAAATCAGAAAGGGGAACTGCTGATACCATCGTGATATCTTTTGTGACCTGATCTAGGTGGGACCTGCTTTGGCAAGGGGCTGGACTAGATGATCTCTAAAGGTCCCTTCCAACCCTCACCATTCTATGATTCTATGGTCTGGTCTCTGATCATGAGCAGGGAAACATTTTCCCTTTCTGGCATAGCTTGGCCATGCTAAAGAAACAGGCTTCTGGGGAATGATGCTGAACTTCCATCAGCATCATCTTCAAGTACAGCCTTCTTCAACAAGACAGAAATTCCTAACCATGATGGGAGTATACACTCAGCCTCTGATGAGTGGGTCTGGTTCTCCCTTGAGATGAGTGAAATGTGCTTCAGGATGTGACCAGTTATGCTCAGGTATAGCACTTGATTTACCATTAACCATGATAAATTAGGTGCTGCCCATGGTGTAGCAATCAGGGTTCAACTACTGGCCCTTGGTCTTTGTGTTTCCCTCAGGCTGATCTCTGGAGAGAGTTTGGGTTGGAGGCACATGCTGATGGTCCATCCCTTCTCTGAGGTCTCCCTTGGTTTTCCTTTCAGATGGTATTTGCTCATTACACAGTGGCATCTCTGGGCTTGAGGCATGCAAGATATTACTGGTTTTCATTTGAGACCAGTAATCCTGTTAGAGCAATGATATCCCATTAGACAGCCCCAAAGGATCCTTTCATGGAGTGCTTTTACGAGAAGCAAAGCTTTGGGCAGCAAGCAGTGTCTTCTCCAGAAGGGGACTAGGTCAAACCTCCAGCAAAGCTGGGCTGCTGTTGTAAGAGCAGCATAAATCTGAGATACATCCTCATCCCACTGTGTACCAAGTAGTTTAATTACAGTTACTTAGTGGGCTGACTTCAGGAGCTTGTTACAGAATGCTGAGAAGCGTCTTGGCATTCCAGCAAAGGGCATTTTGGTTTTAATTAATCTGCCAATTAGATGTGCCACATGAAACCAGCTGTGCTGTTTGTTTTCAACCTGTGCAGGGTGGAAATCCCCACCAGGATGCGTGTGGAGCGATGGGCCTTCAATTTCAGTGAGCTGATCCAGGACCCCAAAGGTCGGCAGAACTTCCAGCTCTTCCTGAAGAAGGAGTTCAGCGGTGGGTCTGCTGTGTCTCTGCCCCTGCCCCTTCCTAGACCACCACCCCGCAGCTGCACCGTGGTGGAAACCCACATCTGTGAGCTGAGGCAATGAGAAAGTCACAAAGTAAAGGCAGTTAGCAGTGAGGTTGGAGGCAAGGGCTGTGCAGGCGATACCATCTAGTGGCACAGGACACAAAATACAGCCCAGGGCACTCCCTGTGCAGGGGACCTGCTCCCAGGCTGGCTGGACCTGGCTGGATTCACACACTCACAGGGGCCAGGCAGCAGAGCAGGAGAAAGCTGATTTTCCTCCAGCTGTCCAAAAAGGACTTTCAAGAATCGGAGAGGCTGAATTGGGGCCAGCACATATTGAATCAAATTCAGCTTAGGAATTAGTAAATGAGATTGTCTTTTCCTCTGCTGAGTGCATCCTTATCATGCAGGAGAGAATCTGAGCTTCTGGGAAGCCTGTGAGGATCTCAAGTATGGAGATCAATCCAAGGTCAAAGAAAAAGCAGAAGAAATTTACAAGTGAGTGTGATAATTTTCCATTCTTAAACTCTTTGTACGTGAGACCCTTCTACACATTGCCCTTCTCCACTTTGTTTATTCCTGAGGCTTTCACTGGGCTCTCACCAAATGGGACTGTCCTATGTCCCAACATAGGAAAGAAGCTTATGAAAATGAAAGTAAAACTAGTCTTTGGTGTTGTATAGTTACTTTTCCTCTCTGTACTATTACATTTAGGTCTCAGCATGTAATTGAAATAGAGGTGTGGAATAGCAAAGTTCTTGGGACTGCCATGGGAGAGTGGAGAGACCCTTTTTACTTTCAGTGTGCTGTAAAATGGTATTGGGGAGCTAAAGGGACTTTTCCTTTCCTACTGGACAGGGGAATCTCCAGTTGTTCATGGCACTGTTGATTCCTCCTCCTCACAGGCTCTTCCTGGCCCCAGGAGCAAGGCGCTGGATTAACATTGATGGCACAACAATGGGAATCACAGTCAAAGGCCTCAAGCACCCTCATCGTTATGTTTTAGATGCTGCTCAGACCCACATTTACATGCTGATGAAAAAGGTTTGTTGCTTGTTTCCAGAGCCTTAGGGGAATTCCAGTTCTCTGGGCCTTTCCATGCCTTTGTGTGCATCAGCTGCCACTTTCAAGTGGCCTTTGTGTGAAAATCCCTCAAATTTGCTGACTTAAGCAAGAGCTGCTTCAGGCCTTTGTGTTTTACTGCTTCTTCTTCTCTCTAAGGCAGCATGTCCCCAGGGTGGTGGAGGTCATGTGTCTACTGGAAGTTCTACTTTCTAATACCAGCTCATACAAAGCTTAAACAAACCTTTTCACTTCACCCAGTACCACCTTGTGCCCCATCAGGAATCCCTGTGATAGGATACTTGTATCCTACTGAATTTAAACAGTGGATGGGAAAGGTGGCAGCAGTTGGCATATACCTGCATGAGTTTTGTACCAAGAGCATAACCAGACACAGCCCATCTCAAGTTTTAGTGAGTCTCTTCACACCTCTTGCTGTGGTTATGTTGATAGACACCCTTATTTTTGGTCTGACTGATGCAGCAGACTGTGGGCTGATGTCAGTAGGTGATATGTCACAGCTTTCCTCAGGCTGTGGTGACCATAGATAACCTGTAACTGCTGAAGAACAACACAAAACACACTTGGCAGGAAGGAGCATTGTGGGCCAGAGCAGCAGCTAATGCACCCAGACACAGAAAGGAGCAGAAATACTCTGACTTTTGCCAGTTGTTGAAGAGTTTGGGTCCTGAGACTTGAACATTTCGCCTTGCAATGACTGAGAGACACTGCTGGCCTGGGCTGAGCACAGACCAGGCATTTTGGGCTGGATCTTACCTGGGAAGCTTTACTGTGAGATGGAAAATCCTGGGAATTTGACACCAAGATGAAAGGCAGTTGGTTAAACAGCTCCATTTGCCTGAAAGATGCAAAGTCCCTTGGGCTGCTGGGTGAGATTATCTAGTTCCCAGCCTCCCTGGCTCCTGAGCAGCTGTATTTGGTGGTGATTTTAATAAGGGTATTTGCAGCCCATAACTACCAGTTTCTCTCTTTCCCTCCTAGTAGGACTCCTATGGACGCTATTTAAAGTCTCCAGTATACAAGGAAATGCTGGCCAAGGCTATTGTGCCACAAGAGACTGTCAAAAAAAGGCAAGTGAAACTGCATGTAATTGTGGGGTTTGTTTTTCTTCTTGTAGCAAGGGTAGAAAAAGCCTGAATTACAGCAAAATTACTATGATTTAGCTGTTTGCTTAATTAAATCATCTTTTTTTTTTCCCCTGAGATGCTTTGCTTTGAGGCCAGTGCTGCCATTTATTTGGGAGCCCTTTGGAAGTGGTGTGTGTGCAGTCAGAAATGACTTGAGGATTGCCTGGCTGCCTTGCCTGCTGGGTCTCTTCAACAATCACAGCCTTTCTAAATTAATCATGGCTGCTTTCCTGGAAGGAGAAAGCTCTGTGCGCTGGGCATGGGAAAACTCCTGCCCATGGAATGTTGGGCTGCCAGAGGTGATCCCCTGTGGGTCCTGCTCAGCTGTGCCTGTGAAGGTGACAGGCAGCCCCGTGGGAACAAGCAGTAACTTACATACCAGTGAGAGCTGGCACAAGGTGGATGGCCTGAGCATGGGCAGGCTTGAAATGGCTTTTTTCCCTGACCAAGATGCAGGTTGTGTAGCAGATTTGGGCTGTTTGAAGTGCAGATGCTGCTTAAAGCTGAGTGCTTATGTCAGAGCCAGGCTGGGTGGTGTGCCTCTTTCTCTGTTCCTCTTCCACTCCTCAATCTGGCATGCAAGAAAGAGGAATCATGGACTTTCACATGATTGTTTCATCTAAAGCCTCTTTCAAGTCAGTGGAAAAGCCCCTCCTGCTGACTTACTGGGGTCTGGTTAGTTTTTCCTGGAGCCACACATCACAAGGTTGCTGGGCAGTGCTGGTGACTACCTTTGTGTTTGTTCTGGACACTCCTTACTCAGCATCCTGGTTAAAAGAAAAAGCTAGTACCTCACCTAGAGATGGATTAGCACTTGTTTCCACTGCTGCTGGTATTGGCCCTGCTGAAGTGGGTACTGGGTGGTTTTAGTGGGTACCACAGACACCCATACTGGTCCGTAACTTGATCCTATTGAGGACACCAGAAAAAAATTGCACTGATGGCAGTTGTTTGGCTTCACCCAAAGTGTTAATTGTGTGAAAACAGCATCCTGGCCCTGTCCTGGCCCTGAGGTCTCTCAGGAGGACAAGGACTGCCTTTAGGATGATGACTCAGTCCAGCTTTAAACCATCTCTGCACCACTTGGTTGTTGCACAAGTGCCAGGAGCACATCCCTCTCTGCCTGAGCTTCCCCTCCTGGTAGGTTTGTTTGCCAGGAGTGAGTTTTTGGGGCCCTTTTACTTTTCAGTAACACTCTGCTTCCTTCTCTCCCTCTGCCCAGCTCCATGTTCTCTTTTGGACGCCGTCACCTCCCCTCCAGCCCCAGCCCCATCATCCTGAGGCAGAGGGAGGAAGAGGCCAAAGCCAAAGAAGCTGCTGCCACCGTGGACATCACGCAGGTCATGAGCAAGCTGGATCGTAGGAGCCAGCTCAAGGAACCTCCCAAGTAGGCTCTGAGCCCCTCGGGGCACAGAGAGCAGGGAAAAGACAAGCTGAGGCTGGTGTTGAGCTTCGTCTCCCCTTCCTGAAGGTGTCAGTGGTGCTTTAGGTTTCCCAGGCTGGCTCTGCCTACAAGCCCGCTTCCTGCACGTTGCCATGGCTTCGGGAGCAGCAGATGTCCCTTCCCTGGCACGTCAGGCTTGGGAGTGCTGGCAGAGGGATGCAGGAACCCTCCCTGTACACCTCGGAGGAGGGTGCCTTCTGCCTGCCCCAGGACCCCTCCTCGGAGGCTGGGCAGCCCATCCACCTCTCCCTGGCTCCTGTCCCTCGAGGAGGTGGGATGGCACAGAGCAGAGTGAAGCTCTGCCCTCCCAATCCTTTGGGTTCAAATCATCCTTCCTGGGAGCAGAGGTGGATGGCCCTGCAGGGAGCAGGGGAAAGTGCCCACCTCAGAGCTGTCCACAGTGGTGTCCATGCTCTCAGGGGCGTCATGCACCCTACCAAGGGGTGATCCTGGGCACCCCCTGAGAGGAAGACACCCCTCACTTCAAGTACCCTGCACCTTCTAGCCAGTACAAGGGAGCCCACAGGCAGAAAACCAGAGTGAGTTTCCTGTGAGAACGGTAGGATGAGTGTTTCTGAAGGTTTCGTTGATCCTTTGAATGTTAATGACACTGCCAGTTCTCCCTGGGACGTTGTGGGTGATCAGAAGGCTCTGCTCTCGCTGCCAGCCTGTGGGTGCTGGGTGTGCAGGTGCAGAGCCATCTCCACACCAGTCTGCAGGAGGGGCTTGAGAGATGCAGCTGTGGCTTTGGGTTCCTTGTATCAAATCCATCCTTGCCTCTTGTCTTGTCTTTTTCCTGCACTTCTATTTTCTATTGTTAAAAAAAAACCTAATGGGAGGTAGTTCCAGTTGTCACTGGCTTGTAGCCCAGAGGCAAGGGAGAAACAGGCCAGGGGTGCTGAGAACTGATTTCAACTCTCACTAGTACTTTGGGTTCTTTTTTTTTTTTTTTCACTTGCTCTGTCTCTTCTGCTCTTTAGAATAAGGTAACCTAAGATACCCTGTTAGTGCTGAAGAGCTGAGGGAGATTCCAGGCTTTGCTGGGAAACCCCAGCGTGTCTGGACCAGACCAGTGATTACCAGAAGTGGGAAGATTCCTACAGAGCCCAGTAAAGGGAATTGCGGGGGCAGCAAAGCTTCCTCGTGTGTTCAAGTGCAGGGGAAGCAGAGGGGCTGGGTGGGAAGCACTGAGGGCTGGGAAACTCTTCCTATTGTTCATTGGTGTGATTCCCCAGGAAAGGGGAGATTGGAGGAAGGTGGCAGTGGGTGGGAGCCTGGGGGTGACCCCTGTGAGCAGGGAGATAGCTGGGCCAGCGCTGTATCTGAGCAGCTTTACACAGCAGTTGGTGCCCTCCCTGAGGCAGAATAGGGGCTGTGGTCTGGTGTGGGATGGCTGCAGAAGTCTCCTCCCCTTTGCATCTGAAGGAGGGAGGTTTTCATGACCTCTGGTAACCTAATGCTACACAGCCTTTCAGAGGAATTGAAACCAAGTTGCAGGAGTCTCCTGCTCTGATGTCAAGGTCTGCTTGGTAAGTCTCTGCACCTATTCCCACTGGAAGCAATGGCAACTCTTGCAGTTCCGTAAGGCCGAGCAGCTGCAGACCATGTTGTTTTGTTTTTGTTTTAAATTCTGCCTAAAGCCTCGAGGCTTTTCTCCATCAGGTACTGAGCACCATCAGCCTACCTTGACATGAGAGCACTGGAACTCAAGAGCTCAAGCAGGGCTGGTCTAAAGCTCCTCAGATGTGGTGAGCTCCAGAGTCTCCTCAGAGCCTGTGTAACATGGAGCCCTGAGCAGGTTGGGATTGCCACTATGTAGTAACATGTGGAAGATCAAGTCAAGGTATAAATAATAAATAACAAACCTGTGTGTTCCAGTCATTCCCTCTGATTCTACTTCTGGTTTGTCTGCAGCTTTGCTTTTTATGTCCTCTCTATCCATTCCTTTCTCTGATTGCTCATCACGTCAGCTTTGCGTGGCTCTTCCCCTGACATGGGTTAATGCTGCGTGCTCTGGAGTCACTCTGCTTGTGAAACACCAGCCCTACTGGTGTAGACAGAAGCTGCCTGTTCTGCTAATGGGCTGCATAAACTGTCATGACCCAGGGTGTACCACTCCTTGCTGCTCAGTCCCTGAAGGAAGGTCTCCTGGTACAAAGTGTGACCACGGTACAAACTGAACTTCACTTTGTGCCAGCCAAGAAATTGTTTGTTTCCATTGGAAACCAGAGCAACATGTTGTTTCATTTCTTGGCCACTGCTTCCCTGCATTCATCTGTCTGAGCAAAATAAATGTAGAAAATGAAAAATGAAACAAGTTCATTCTGTGTCTCGTCTTGGTGTGCTCATCCTTCACTGTGTTGTCTCTGCCACGTCTGTGTGTGCTCTCTGGATGTGTCTCTGCTCTCAGCACTTCTCTTTGGACAATTGAGCTGTGTTTCGTTGCTGCTGGGAGTGAGTCCTTGGAAAATGGTGCCTGAGGGGAATGATGCCAACATACAGCGTGTCTTCTGCTGATGAGTCTGTACTTGGGCTTTGTACTGAGGGCTGAATTAGCTGACCTGGAACTGTACCAGCACCAGCTGGAGACCTTGGGGGTTTCAGCACTAGATGTGGCTTCTTGTACTGTCAGTCATCAGAGTCTGGAATTCAGTGTCTTATTTTTTGGCCACCACAGCAGCTGGCACACGGTAGTTGTGCCGTTGCTAACCAAGATCACATTCTTGGCATAACAGAGTCCTCCATGCCTGGAGCTAGTCACACAGACTCTCAAGGGTTGGAGGGGACCTCAAAAGCTCATCCAGTGCAACCTCCCCTGCCACAGCAGCACCACCTAGAGTAGGGCACACAGAAATTCATCCAGGTGAGTTCGAATGTCTCCAGAGAAGGAGACTCCCCAGCCCATCTGGGCATCCCCTGCCAGGGCTCCCTCACCTCAACAGGGAAGAAGTTTTTCCTTGTGTTTCTTTGGAACCTCTTCTGTTCCAGTTTGTGCCCGTTGCCCCTTGTTCTATCACTGGCATCACTGAGCACAGCCTGGCTCCATCCTCCTGATACCCACCCTTGATGGATTTGTAACCATGAATGAGATCACCCCTAACGGTTGTAAGGAATGAGATGGGCTGGTATCTGCTTCAGCATCCTGGTGGCTGTGGGGCCAGATCTGTCAGCACCAGATGAAGCTGGCTGCAGTGACCCTGTCCCTTTCCGTGGGCACATTGCAACACCTCCACTCTCACGGGGAAGGCAGGGAAGGAGGCAGAGCTCCAGGAGCTCAGGGCATGGTCCCAGGCTGGGCTGGGGGTGGTTGTCAGCAGCTGAGCTCTTTGTCTCCTGACAGCACTCCAAAGGTGAGCCTGTGGAGGCCACGGGCCGGCTGACCAGCCCCTCTCCTTTTCCTTCCCACAGCCGCGCGGCCATGCCTGCCCGGCCGCTGTCCTGCCTGGCTACACCAGCCCCCCGCCAACACCTGCCCCGGCCCCTGCCTGCCCATGGAGGGCTGAGAGGCACAGTCCCTTCCCCTCCAGGGGCAGGAGGGTGTAGGCGGCCGCCATGTCCTTCAGCCTGTTCCTGAGGTGGGGCTGCCGAGCCTCAACCAGCCTTGCCACGCTCTCACCCCTGCGCCCGGCTGTGCCCCATGGGAAGGGGCAGCCCCACGGCAAGCGGAGGCTGGAGGCCAGAGGCGTGAGCAGGTAAGCACTGTGATGCCCTCAGGAAGGGCTCTGCCCTGTAATTAGCCTGAGGTTGAAATCGTGTCAGCAGAGCCTGTTAAAGTGAGCCTTGTGCTTTGTGTTCCCACCAGCCATGGCTGCCTGCTGTGGGGCTGCCTGCTGTTGGACTCTGCTCCTCCCACTCTGCCCATTCCCACTGCTGCTTGGGGCATGGTGCGACACAGGCAGGGATGTCACCTCTCACCCTGTGTCCAGGAGCAGGAGATTGTCACCATCTCCTGTGGGACAAGCCCCGGCTGAATGTGGAGATCCGTTGACGTTTGCCGCCACATCAAGCAGCTTGGCAGGCTGTGAGAGCCTTGCTGCTCTGTGCACATTAATGGGACACGTTTGACCTTCTTGGTCATTTTAGTGGTTTTTGGAGACAAGCTTGAGGTCTTTGCAGCAGCAAAATGCTGCTCTGACGTTTGAGCTGCCTGCCCCAAATCACAGCCAGACCTCGAAAAGCATCTCTTCCCCTTGGCTCCTTGCGCTCGCTTTCTGTATGGGCTGTGTTTGCTGATGAGGAGTGGGCAGGAGGCTGTGCAGACGACTCCCCTCTACTGTGCTTACACCTCCTGTTTGTGGTGGAAAGCCCCCAGGTTGTACCTTTGATCCCTGAATTCAGAAAACTGCTCACATCCGTGTGTTTGCTCTCGAGCATCGGTTCAGGTTTGGTTCAATTATTTGAAAGTCAGAGGAGACCCAGAAGTAACAAGGGAGGAGAAATACGGAGGGTGAGTCATGGAATGTTTGTCACTGGGAGCAGGATGTGTGAGATTGGGGATTTTTTTTTTTGCCTGGAGAGGCTGTGACTGTTGAACCAAACCCTGGCCACGTCCCTCTCAAAGAATAACATGTCTTCAGCCTCTTTTAATCCACCTCTGCTGCTGACTGAGTGGATGAGTCCACATTATCAATTCAAAAGCACAAATCTAAGGGCTCCTTCTCCACCTGACTCTGTGCTCTGGCTGTGCTGGAGCTGTGTCACACAGCAGTTTTGCTTCAAAGGAGTGGGAGTGCACATTTCCTTCAGTCTCCATCTCTTTGGGCTTGTGCCCAGGAGTTTTGCTTTGGGGTTTAGGGTTTGAGGAGTGGAAAACTCAAAGCCAGGCTCTGTGCTGTGTCCACTGTCTCAGAGAGCACATCAAAAAGTGCTGTATGTGTGATGGGTTTTTATTTCACAACACAGCTTCTTCCAAATAAAAATGGATAATCCTTTGGAGAGCAGAATCTACCCCATGAACTCTGAGGAGAGAGAGGACAGCCATCACCCAGCTCCTAAGGACTCTATGAAGGAGGTGATCTGCCCTTGGGAGAACCCCACAGAGGAGGGGAGGGCAGGATAATGAGCAGCCCAGACACAGGCACTCTCTTTCCAGGCCTGAGGTGACCAGATTGGCCACGTGTGGTTCAGTACATGGGTCCTGCTGTTGAAGAAATGCATTTAGAGCCACCGTCAGCATCAAGGGAGCTCAGGCTGCTGCACTAACAGACCCTGAGGTGCTGACCTGCTGGTAATGCAACAACGTGAAGTGTTTCTGGACTGGTTTTCTTTCTTGTCTTTGGTATATTCAGATCTACTCATTGCAAATTTCTTGATAAATGAACTTTGTTTCTTGCCTTATAGCAGATGGAGAATTTATAGATCTATGTCCTGGGCAATGGTGTCTGATCTGAACAATGTACTTGGCCATGAGGTGCACACAGGACACACTCTGTACACAGTACACACACTGTACACAGCCCAGCTGGAACAGAGCTCACAGGCATTTTTCAGAGTAGGATTCAGACTTCAGTGCCAAGATTGAGGTATGTTAGTGTCCCCAGCTTCAGTCCACCTCTTATTAGCCATTGTTATTAGCCACAACTGTTTAATTGTAAAGCAAGTTCATTCAGAGACAGCTGATTGCTGGGGAAGCTGTCCTCAGAAGTTGTGTACTGTATACCATAGCATCATTCCTTAATCCAAACCAAAGCTAACCCCAAAGAGCAAGCAGTGCAGGAGAAGAGCAAAGGCTCCAGAGCATCTGCCTTAGCTCCAGTTTCTCTTTTGCGGCCTCTCATTGCCAGGACAGGGTTTGAAACCGTGCCTTGAACTGCAACCTGGCAATAGCTGAGAAGATCCAAACCAAATCTGTGTTTTGGGCCTTTCCAAGCTTGGATTGATGCTTCACCACAGTCTGTACCTGTGTTGTTATCCAGAGTTGCCATCCTTACCTTGTGCTAGTGTTTGAAGACGGTTTGTTGTTGAAGCGTGGAGGGGTTCCTGATTTGTGTGATGTCGGTGGTTACTCTGTACCTTGCCTGTATCGACTGTGACTTTGGGTGTTACTATTTTGTACTTTCTACTTGTAAATGGAGCTTTGCCTGTGTGGCTGATGTGGTTCATTGTGCTGACTTCTACTGTGGGATTTAAAACCTCTCTGATGAATGCCATTGGATTGGGCTGTGCAGGGCTCCCTGGCCTGGGAGGAACCCCCCTGGAGCAGGGAGGACCAGTGAGAAGACAAGGAGTCATGGGGACAGGACTGACTGTATTCCCTGCCTCGCTATGCCACTCAGGGGAGAAGGAGGTAAAAACACCAGGATCAAGTGCTTGAGCCTGGAAAGAAGAGAGGAGTGGGGAGAAGGGGTCACAAATGGGCTAATTGCACTTTTCATCTTCCCCCTACTCTGTTTTGCTTTCTGTTGGGTATTTCTGTTTGTTATGGTTTTGGTTGGTGGCAGATTAAATGAGGTTTCGTTTTCTTCCCCAAGTTCAGTAGTCTTGTCTGTTTTGCACAGGACCATAAGTGGTGAATGAGCCTTCCCTGTCCGTAGGGGCTTCCAAAAGCCCTCAGTGCTCCCTCAGTAGGGAAGGGGAGAAATGAATGAGTGGCTGATGGTGGTCCTCTGTTCCTAGATGGGCCTAAACCAGGCCAACCCTGTGGTCAGACTTTTCCTTTTGGAAGTGGACAGTGCTGGTTTAAACACAAACTTTAATTGGCTTTTCTTTTGTGCACTGATGAGGCAGTTTGTTCTATTGAGCCTTCCCTGCAGTAAACAGAGAATTCCAAAGCCAGTAACACCATGATGTGCCTCAAAGATTAAGGCACAGGCTCTGAAAATGTGCTTTATTTGTTATTGTGGTTTAGACCTTATTTGTCAGATGAGTACAGATCAAGAGAGCTGAGTGTTTTCACTGCTCTTAAAACTGTTTTGAAGAGATGAGTCTGTTGTCGTTTGGAGAAGAAGTATTCCTTGGTTTGTTTTTGTGCTAGTCTAAGCAGCCAGCTCGTTCCTCTCTTGCTTCTTGGGGCCTGTCATTGAGGTTTTTTATGTGTTGTTAGACAGTTGCTTTTTGTTCAGGGTTATTTTATTCTCTTTGTTCTGGTGTCCACTTGGTGAAAACTTTGTTGCAGTTCCACGTATTGAGGACTAGCAGAGCAAGGAGCACTTTCTGTTAGTCTTTTTGGCTATTTGTTTCTCTTCTGGTGCTTCTTATTCTGTGAAGCCACCTGTAAGTATTGCACTAGAATCTGTTGATAGTATAAAATACAAATGTTCTTGTGAAAATAATCTATCCTTGTCTCTGCTGAGCTTTGCTAAAGGGAAAAAGCTGGTGAGCCTCACTGGAATTATTGGTTATGGCTAGAAACCTGAAGTCTAACCAACCCAGGTTTGTTTCTTCATGAATTGTCTTTCCAGAACTGATAAAGGATTTCAAGGTGGGGATTTAAAGCTCAGTCTGCAAGCCACAGACAGGTGAAAATTCACAGGCATCCTAGTGCAATACCTACCCATGTGAGGCTTCTTGTTTCCTGTTCAGACATTCTTCAGGATTCTTTTAGAGCTGCTTAACTGAAAATGAACTATTTCACAATAGCTACCTGTGACCATCTTCTCTGTGGCAGCAGAGTCCCAGCTGTTTCAAAGGAAGTTCAGAAACCTGCATAATGAGCAGTTAGTTGAGACAGCCATTCTCTTCTGCCTCCACCTATGAATATTCCACATTGCTGGTAAATGAGCAAACACGTTTTCACTGAGCAAATGGTAGTATTCTGCAGTATAGCTGAGAGAAACAGTCTTAATGCTTCAAAGAGAGTTCTAAGAATCTTTTATCACAGCACTTCTAGATTGGAAAGGATTTACCTGTTATTTTATACTGCAGATACTGTACTATTCTTTGGACTCTGAGTTGCTTTTCTCACTTTGCCTGGCTGCTTAATGAACTTTGATTCCCAAAATAGTTTGTTGGCTTCTAAGTATTTTGAAGTAGAGTACAGAGTGATTTTTTTATGTTTCAAACTGTAAGTAATATTAGTTTTAGTGCTCTGTGGAACAGATCAACTCAAAACTTTGTGCATAGAAAGGCTGCCCAATATTTAGGCTGAACGAAGGTTTGGATCAGTATAAAACTCATGGGCTAGGGAGAGGGGAGAAGCAATGGCACGTCTTTATTTTGACAGCCTTGTAATGCAGGACCATTCTGGAACTCTGTGATGGCATCCATCAGTAGTTTAGATAAGTTTCCAGTTGCTGTGGTCTGTGATGTAGGTGAGAGTCTTGTGCTGACAGGGTTTTAGGAAAGAAAACACACCGGTCTTGATTTGCACCAAATAGAAGTGTGAGATGAATGCAGATTTTGATCTGAATCTCTACACATTAAGTATTAAGCAAAGCTTGAATCCCTTTGTTGATGCAACAGATTTAATACCTCTCCTTCCACACACTCTGTGGTCCCCATTTCCCCTGAGTCGGGGATGACAGGGCAGTTTTGGGAATATCAAGAGGCTTCTGCTCAAAAGCAAAGGCTGAGAGCAGCAGGGTGCTGCTCACACTGCCCATGATACCTCTCCTACAGACATGTGATTGTTCCTGCTATCTTTGCTGTGCTGGCTCTGCTGTGGTGCACACGCAGGTGATGGAGACCTCCCGTGCTGGTTGACTCGTTCTGCTTAGGGGATGGACTGTGAAGGTCTCCCCTTCTTCACCAAGGAATTAAATAGATCTTGGCCTCACGCTCATCTTCTAAAGCAGGGGAAAGATCCAAACCTGACTGCTCTGTCAAGGCTTGGACACCCTGATGCAGTTACCTCAAGACAGACAGGTACATATGTGTCCCAGAGGCCAGGGAAACTCTCAGGCTGCTGCTTTTTTTCCCCCAATATCTTTCCACTTGAGGACTCCTACATTTTCTCTCTGCTGGAGGGGACAGACCCCACGTTGTACATCTCAAGCCCATCCTTTGCTTTCCTTCCTTCCTCTCTTCACCTGCAGCCCCTCAGACTCCTGCTGGCTGTGGGTTGCAATCTGCAGCTCTGGAGGCCGGGGATCCCTCCCCACCACGGTGCTGCAGCCGCACGGTGACATCTGAGGCTGTGGCCCCGCCGGGGGCCTGGCGAGCCGGGGGTGGCAGCGCTTTCAGCTCTCACAGTTCAAATCCCCTCGCTGTGCAGGAGCCCATTTAACGCTGCCTGGAGTCACCTGGAAGAATTAGCTCACTGCAGCAACTTAGACATCCAAAGTATTCCGATAATGTGAGGGATGTGTAAGGTTAATGACTGGAAAAAGTGATGGCTCCCTGTGGGCAGTTTCTCAGAAAGCTCCCTGCTGCTTGGCTGACAGAAGAAAGGAGACTCTGGCAGCAGCGAGGAAGCCCTGTGCCCTCGTCACAGCAACTCTGCTCTCCTGGCTCCTGCAGCCACAGGGGCTGCTGGCTGGCACAGACCCATGGAATGGCTGTGGTCCCGCTCCAGCTCATGGCCCTGCTCTGGCTTGTTGTGCTGGAAGAGCTCCCCATGCTCCATGTCTGAGCTGATGCTGCAGAAAGACCTGCAATGCTTGGCCTTGGCCAGCAGCTTGAATGAACTAGAAGATGCTGAATTAACCATGTGGTTCTATAACATGCTGCTCTCCCAGGTGTGGAAGTCCCATGCTCCACATCACGATGAGCTCCTCGTGTCCTGTGCTCAGGCTCACGCTGGCCCCATGGCTGCTGGGGTTTGTTTGCATGCTCACTCTGCAGCAATGGGCCAGCCAGAAACACAAAAGCAGCTTCTAGGATTCCCCCAAGCCTCTGTGATGACTCTTCCCAGGCTTCCTCAGCCATCAACCTCAAGGGGACACTGTTGGGATAGGATGGGAGCGAGTCCCGTGCTCAGGAACTTCAGCCTCTTGCTGGAGCAATGGACAGGAGGTGGATCCTGTGGCCAGGGCTGCCAGCTTTGTGGTGAAGGCTGCCAGCTTTGGAGCCAGCCCTGCTCTGGCTGCACTGCCCAGCTGCAGCAGGGGCTGCTCTGGGGTTGTGCTGCAGCTTCTTGAACCCGATTAAAACATCGGAATGCGAGGTCTGTCTTCCAGGCGCTCGGCGTCTCTCCCTTCAAGTCTGACATTTCACTCTCTCCTCTCCAGCTGGGACACACAGCCAAAGTGCCAAAAAACACCGAAGCCTCAGACTACACATTGCTCAAGTCTCGTTAATTTAAAAATGGAACAAAGAATGCTCAGCATCCAGCAGGATCAGGCCTCAGGAGCAGGAAGTACCAGCTGGCTCAGGAGAGGGCTGGTTCCCATGAGATTCCCAGTGTGGTTTTGGCAGGCGGCGTGGTTGGGATAGCTCTGCGAGCAGGCTCTTCCTGCCTGAAATGCCAGCCCTGGCAGAACAGCTGACTCAGAGCATGACAGCTCTTCACAGCATCTCCTTCAGAAAGGAGCCGTCAGAAACGTTCCTGACACGGCTGCCTTTGCGTTCTGTGAGGGTGGCTGGAAAGCTGAGCTGTAAGGTGAGCCCGCGTCACGGTGCTCTTGGAAACGCTGCTCCGTGGGTGGAATTCACCTCTGGGGGCTGCATCACGTTACAGCCGACTCAGGCCCCAGAATAGGATGTCAGTCAAACTGACAGTGGTTCATGGTACATTCACCCCAACGGCTGACTATCTGAATGATGAGAAATATCTTATGAAAGAGTGATGGTGACTTGACTGTTTGGGGTGCAGCAGCCTCAGGGATACAAGTAGAAACCCAGTCACTGGGGTAATTTCCTCCTTGCCGTGAGGGATGTGTTTTATGCACTTTGCAATACCCCTGGCCCCAAGAAGCAGAGGTGAGCACCTCACAGGATCCCTGATAAGGTGAAGGTTCCCAGCTCTGCTCTGCACCACAGTAAAGAGGAAAAGATAAGCTCTTGCAAGTCAGTTTATGGTTTAAAATTCAGGTTGCCATAGCAGCTTAGCACACTGTCTCGAGTCCTTCTTCTTGCACAACTTTGATCACTATGAAAACAGAATTATGTTGTTCTCCAGCATGTTCTACATAGAAATATATCGAGGTTCCCACAGTTTGTCTCTGCAAAGGCCTCTGCTGTTTCTCTCTCACTAAACATTTCTCTGGCCAAAGGGCAGTGTTAGAAACCCTTGGGCTGCATTGGGCACAGCTGTGTCAGGCTGTCTCCTTAGCATCTCTCTGCTCCTGCTCTTTGTGTTCTCAGCTGGGGTTCTGGTTCTAATGGTTTCTAGCACGCTCTGGTACACCACAGCACTGAAGCCTAGCCACCAACTTTTGTCTCCACATTTGCATGAGTACCCTCCTTCCTTGGCTCTGCTCTCTGGCCATCAGCCAGGCTCTTCCCTGGACTATTACAAGAGCACAAATTCCCCTGAAACATCCATCCATTTGTTGTCATGAAGGGGAAGCATTGGGCTGCATTACCCCTGCTCACCTGTAATCCCATCGTGCTGGGTTCCCTCTATCCCAGGGGAGGAGTCAGTCACTCTGCTTAGCTTTGGAAATGGCTTATTCCTTCTGCTGACTGGAAGGAAACACAAATTCTATAGGGGTGGGGTTGATTGACAACTTCTATATGGGTAGGGCTTGTCCACAGCTCGCATATGCATAGGGTTAGCTGACACCAGTGTCTTTCACAGCAGGTAGTGCATCCAACATGCATGGCATGGAGGCACCTGCTGCAGCCCCAAATAGAGTGGTTTGGCTCTTCCCAAGCTCTGCTCTAAGACCTGCATTTCTTCTACTTGTTCCCCAAGACAGGGCCACCTCATTCTTTCTCCTAAACTTTCCCTCTGTTGCTTCAATAAACTCTAAACCCTGCTTGGTGCAATCCTGTTGTTTCCATCAGGTGTCCCATTTTTTTTTCCAGCAGCTTTCATGCTAGCAATATTGGGAAAAAAACCCAAGAATTCCCTCCCTCAGAAATGAGGTTGGACATAGAAAATTTGCAATAGCAGCCCACACAGTCATTTGGTTAAACAGCACATCACCCCAAGCCAGCCTTCTGCTGCTGTTGTTCACATTAATGCATCTCCCCACACCCTAGAGAAGACCCTTCCAGACCAGGACAGGGAAAGGTCAGTGGGATTGTTATTAATGCTCACAGCCAGACTTCTTCCACTCTGCTTTATTTTTTTCCTCATTTTCCCAATCAACTGAAGGGGAAAAAAAAAAGAAGAAGAAGAAAAAATTGGGGTAAAAGTTGAAGAACACTTTAATTTATAAGAAAAAGAACTAAATAATTGATGTAGTCATGGTGCCAAAGGTAATTTCTGCTGCTCCCTCTATCTCACAAAGACATTTAGCATTGATTGAGATCAAAGTATCAAAAACCCCTGCTGCTGAGCTGAAAGGCAAAACTTTCGGCTGCCTTTCTCCGCTCTAATAATATCGTCTTTATGTAGTTAATAAACTGCACACTTCAGTCAAACTATATCATTACAGAAGACTTAGGGAGCTAATAATTTAAAAGCAAAGAATTGCCTCTGTTCTTCTCTTTGAACTAAACAACATTCTGTTGAATGAGGGGGACATCAAAGCTTTGTTACTATTACCAATGTGGCTGGAGCACGGGGCCGCACAGAGTGTGTACTTCAGTCATCAAGACAAAAAAAAAGGAAGATTAAAGATATTGGCTTATCAACCCACAGGCAGAACCAGGTGTTTTCTTTTCTGCTGTGCAAGCATCAGGTGGTTTGCTTATCAATGAGTTTTCTTGTTAAAGAGATGGACATGGCTGAGGTTGATCCCTCCAGCCTGCCGGCCCTTTTGTTTCCATAGCAGCCCTTGAGGAAGTCAAGACTGTTTGTTTGTGGGCAGACACCTCGTTGGGCCTTTTGTTGAGGGCCAGTGCCTGTCCTTGTGCCACTGACACTCTCCCCTTGTGCTGTGCTCTGCTGAAAAGGGTCTTCTCCTGTTCCCCACCTTCCTCCTGCACGTGTGCCCATGGGGAAGCCCCTCAGCATGTAGGGCTGCCTCATCTTCTGCTGGATGTGCCTTCATCAGCCCCCACCTGCCATCTCACCATGGCCACTCCGGCTCCTCTCTCTCCCAGATCAGGAGAGGTCTCTGACACCGAGGAAGACCCTTTGGTGTGGCTGGGAGTGAAGGATGCACCGTGCTGCTCCGCTTCTCTCTGTGTGGGAAAGAAAGACAGGGGCTGTTGTCCTGCTGTGGCCTTCTCCGCCTGCACCATAGCCAAGAACTGTTTCATTTCCCTCTCACCCACCAAGCAAAGGTTTGCAGAGAGTGTCTCTTGAAGATTGTGTGGGTCACTCATGTTCATATCAGAAACGCTTCCTTGGCAGATGGTGTCTCTGTGTATGACACTGGTGGAAAGAAAGGCTTTCTTTCCTAAATCCCACAGAAACACGGAGGTTTTCCTGGGACATTGACCAGGGATGACATCACCAAAAGCAATCCAAGGAGACTTCAGGAGCTCTCCTTCTATCCCTTCCCTCCCATGGCAACATCCACCCCGGATCTGACTCCAGGTTAGACCTTTTGCACTCTTTGGCTGGAGATGTTTGAATATGGGGCTGTGTTGTGAGCCCAAGGTCTCATCAGGAGAAACAAGGTGAACCACAAGGTCAGCACATGAGAGGATGGGGCCTTTAAACCCTCCTGCTCTGATCTCCTGGACTGGCTGGACCCAGGCAGGTCTGGGAGCTGGCAGTTTAGTGGAGGCTCTATTATGGGATATTTGCACTTCTGAAATGCTGCTTTTCATTTGCATCAAAAACTCTCCTTGGTTCTTGGTGATCTGGATCTCATCCTCTATTAAAGGCTGGAATTTAAACAAGTATAAAATAATGGCTTGTTTCAAAGTAACAATTGCACTGCTTTTTTTTTTTAAACGCTCTCCTCATTGAAACCCACTGAAATTTATACATATTTCTAAGTCTTTATTATCCTCAGAGGCTGAACCAATTTGGATCTTGATTTCTGCAAGTGTTCTCCTTGATTTCTGTGTCAGAAAGTCGAGATGTGATGGGAACAGATGGGCCGTCAAACCACAGGTAATGAGTGGCTTCCTGGGAATTAGAGCTTAAGTTCTTCTTTAAAATGCTTTGCAAAGCTTGTTACCACAGGGAGAAAATTCACAGCAAAAAGACTTCCAGGAAAGGGTGACTTTCTGCTCTTTGTCCCATGGAGCTGCAGCCTGGAGCATGTGCCTGAGCGCGTGTGTAGATGTGTGTGCATACCTTTGCTTTTGTGTATTTCCTTCTTTTTCCAGTGCAAGTGGCTTTACCAGGCACTGAGAGTGGTGTTTTAGCCCCGCTGAAGTGTTCTTTTTTGCCATTTTATGACAGTTAGGATAAAAATATTCATGTCTGAGATGGAAGAGTGTCTTCTTGTAGGTACTGACAGGGCTGGCACACAGATTATGACCAGAACAATGTAAAACTGCTTCGAACACAGAGAGGAACTTGTCCATCACTCCTTTGGCTGGTCGATGGATGACCTGTAGATACCACGTGGTGTTTGAGGACAGTAACAATCAAGTGAGGAGTTGGGCGAAGGCTCAGAGTGTGTTTCATGTGCAGACATAGTGACAAACGTTTTAAGAAACGTTTTCTGTAATGTTGGCCTCATCTGCCAGGAGGGATTTGAGTTTGAGCTCATCCTGGGAGGGTAAAGTGTGTCACAGTGAAGTCAGCCTGCTGGGTTGGCTTTCAGAGACAGCCATTGAACCAGAGGACACCCTGGTGTATTCTGCTTCACCTGTTGGGACTTTCATCGGTGGAATCTGTTGCACACATTACCCAGGGTTTGCACCCAGAAATCAGAACACAGGGTGGTGTTTAACACAACCTCTAGAGTATGTGGGGAGTAGTTAATACAAACCCAACATAGTGCCTAATGCAAATTCTAGAGCCCATCTGGCTGTCTGTCTGCCTGCTGCAGACAGACTCATTCATGGAATGACTATTCCTGCAGCATTTGGGAATGCTCCCGTGTTCACAAAGGTGCTGTGAGCCAGTGTGATGCTGAGAGGCTTTCTGGCTGGACAGAGATGCAGAGCTAAAGGCTCTTGAGCCAACCTTTGCAAGATCTGGTAACACAAAGATAATAAAGTGACTCTGATGGGAGTGCAAGGCGGAGTGAAGCTGTCTTTAGCCTTTACCAAAACCACTGTCAGTGTCTTTGCCTTTTCACAGCACAGCTCTTCGCAAAGCTAATTGGGTTAGTGCCTTGCAGGGGGTTTTCAGTGTCTGCAGGAGATGGGCTGCTGCAAACACCTTCCCCTTCAAGGCACACAGCGTTGCCTTTTTCACACCACAGCTCTCTCCCTGGCTTCTGTTCTCGAAAAGCAAAAGTCCCAGGCTGTTCTTCAGTATCAACCATTACAGTGTTTCAGTTCTTTCCTCCCAGCCATTTTCAAATGTTCAACTTAAAAGGAAAATGTTTCATTTTAGGCCAAATTCCCCCCTCCTCTCCCTTTCCCCTCTCTTCTCCTTCGTCCCCCCCCATCCCCCCCCCCGCTTTCTCTGGAAGAAGAACAAAGTCATTCAAATCAGGAAGCTGAGGAACTCCGTGTATACTTTCCACTGGGACCTCGATCCCTCCTGGTTTGGCTTGATTTGATTGAAGTGTAATTTAATCCTTCATCATTTGTCATAATGTCATTTATATATAAAAACAACCCTGCATTCAAACTTCAGATCAGCACCGAGGAGCTCTCCAGGAGGCAGGAGAAGGGAGCAGAGGAGCAGGCTCTGCGGACTGTGAGGCTGGCAGGCAGCTGGGACGAAGCCTGCTCTAGTTACCTCGGGTTGCATTGAGTTGGTGAGGATGGCTCTGGGTCTGCAGCAGAGGGGAGGGGTGATCCTGAGCACAGCTGTGCAAAATACTTCAGATTGTGGAGGTGAAGTACCTGGGAGGAGGTGAACAACCTGGGTTTCAGCGTGGGCTACAGACTGAAGTAGAATTGCAGGTGCACTGGTAAGTGGGGCAATGATAATGTCACTGCCTTGTGTTAGCAGCTGGAGCAAGGCAGGGTCAAAGTCTGCATCCCTCCAAGCATGTCTGTATTTGCAGTAGAAGAAGGGGAGGAAAGGGAAGGGCCTTTTACGGTAGGAAAATTCTTCCTAGCTCTGATCTGCCATCATGTGCAGGTTTCTTCCATCTCCCTGTCTTTAGAGAGACCTCTCTGTTGCTCACCTTGAAGTGCTGGAGTTGGGGCTGCAGTACTTTTTTGACACCAAGTCCCTCTCTTGGAGCCTGTAGATGAGGTAGCAGAAGTCACCAGAGACTCATCTCAAGGCTGTAGGAAGCTGAATCTTCATCCTTTGCCTCGGATCTCTCAATGTTGAGCCACATACAGCTGAAATACTGAACATATGAATTGTGGCATCTCCTCTCTGCTCCTTCATCCCAGAGGTATAAGTTGTGAGAGGACAGGCAGTGAGGGGAGGTCAGCAGTCCTGCTGGGGCTCCAGGAGGCTTGGAAGGGCTGGTGGCTCTCAGTGGTGATGGACTCAGCTGCATCCAGGCAGTGAGAGGGCCAAATCCTGTCTGCAGTCCCGTGTGAACCCTCCACTCCAGCTCGCAGTGTCCCCATCTCTGTGGCAGGAGCTGCTGGGTGGGTGATGAGGCTCGTGAGGAGGCAGATACAGACACATCCCTGCATTACGGCTCCTGTTCTTCACCACAGCTCTCACACCAGCAGAGTCTCGTCAGAATCAAAGCAGCTTCTGAAGCTTTGTGCAATAAAACCACAAACCAGTCCAGCACAGGGGTAACTGGGAAGTGTTGGGGAAACACTGCACTGGAAAGCCCTGAGGCTTTTGTTTCCACCTCTGTGCTGTGCTCCAGGGGCGTTTGCTCCCTGCGCTGCAATCCAACACCCCATCAGAGGCACCGACCTGGCTCAGCACACAGGCCAGGTTGCTTCTCATCCTCTTTCAAGCTTGCTGGCTCACCGCTCCTTGCCTGAGCAGCTTTGGCACAGAGTGGGCTGGCAGCAAGGCTGGTCCTGGAGCGGCACAGGAGGCTCACGGCTGGTCTGCAAGTGCCGCCTTAGGTGGGTTTTTTTTGAGAGAGAGGCCGAACATCTTTACTTTCCCCTTCCTGTCTGTTTGCCAAACACCCTCAAAGGAAGCATGAACAAGGGGAACTGATAAGCCTTATCCCTCAGAAGGAAAACATTCCTGCAGTCAGGGTATATTAACCAGACACCGCCTGCCTTTCCTCAGTCCCAGCCTGGGTCTGCGCTGGGGCTCAGGACAGGAGCTGGTGGCAGAGCTGGTGGATGCCAGCACCCAGCACAGCCCTCCCCTCTCTCCACCACCCTCCCTGAAGGACCAGGCTGCAGAGAGGGTTGTGTTCCCCAGGCTCCCCATTGCACTGCAGTCAGGGCTCTACCTCGGCCCTTCCTCCTGAGAGCAGAGCGGAGGATCTATTCACAGCACTTGTCAAAAATTCAAGCAGAAACTTCTTTCAAAGGCTCCATCTGTACTTGGCTGCCAGGAAAATGATTCTTCCTCTCCCCCCCCCAGAAAATTTGCATTGGAAATTCCAAATATGCACTTCTGCTCAGACGAAAGAATGTGTGTTCCTGCTTTCAAGTCGGGCTCTCTGTGACCTCTGGGTTTTCATAATTTCAGCAAAGTGTCATTTGACAATTCAAATACAGTGGGTAAGCACAGGAAAGCAAATGTCCTTTAAGATAAGCGCATATTATATTGAGAGTTGATGATGAGAAGATTTCACCTACAGCTAGAAACTTCAGAGCTGCAGATTAAAGAGCTGCTCTGGTGAAATATTGGCGTTTCCAGATTTCAGCTTTGCCGGCACTCCAATCTTTCCACTGTTTAATTCATAAGGCAGTGTGATGGCCTTGTGTGGAGAGCTCTCCCTGTTTATCTTTCTCCTTCCAATTAAAAAGGAATCAGTGGTCACACCCTGCTTACTGCTGATCTGAGGGGGCAAAGGGTCACAGCCTGGAGCAGTTCTGCCAACCCAGCCCCGTGCCACGGTGATGTGCTGCCTGTGGTGCCGCGGCCGGGGGATGCTCCAGGGATGCAGGGGAGGCTGGGGCTGGCCCCACCAGCTCTCAGCCCCACGTGAACATGCTTGTTCAGCTTCAGATTCTCCCTTCGTGCTCTGCTCTCCTCAGATCCTCTCCATGTTATTGTGCTGTCCCAGAGCCCTCGCACATACAGGGCTGTTATCACACAGGCACTCACCCCTCCGCATGCAACTCAAGCCACTGGTCAGCAAGCAGATCAGCTTGTCACAATAACTAATAGGCTTCCCTGTGGGCCCTGGTAATCCATCCCAGAGTTGCACAGCACTGGCTCTGTTTTACTTAGGTATATGGAAGCCTTAGAACTGCCCCAAACAGAGCCTTTTTCATGAAACTGCTTCATTCGACACCTTATAAGGGCTGCGGGCACAGGGAGGGGGCAAGTTTACACAGATGCTAGTGTCTCAGGACTTGCTAGCAGGTGTCTCCTAACTTTACACAGACCACCCTCACACTAAAGGGACTCTTTTGCTTTGAGCCTGTTTGAGTTACACGACTTTGCTCTTTGAGTTCCTGTTCAGCAGGCGATTTATGACTTTCCTCATTGATAATGCTCCGGTGAGCAGAGGGATGGATTGTTGCTGGCGGTGTGGGTTTCGTGGGATCTTCAAATAGCTGAAGCTCCCTGACCATACAATTCCTCAAGCTTTCTAGGGAAAGCAAAACAACAACATCCAGACAAGCTGTGGGGCTTTTCATTTGTTTGTTTGTTTATTTAAAGCAGGGGCTGGGGGAGTTTAGAGCTAATGATAGGTTTTAAGCAAACAGTTCCCTCTGAATTTGGCCATTTTCTCTTGCTGAGGTCATATGACAGCTGAGATGACACAATTAGAAATGTTTGAAGGCATTCCTTCAGCCTCAAGAGAGGAGGAGGGAAAATATTTAGGGTTTGCAGTCTGTAGTTCAGGGAACAAACATCTGAAGAGCTCTCCTACGTAGGGGTGATCGTGAAGGGAGTTGCCTCTTCCTCAAGGGACTAAGCTGGGAGGCAGCAGTGAGCTAGAGCTGCCCTTTCTTGACTGAGAATTCAGAGTCCCTCAGGCTTTGGGAGGTTTGGGTTGGGACAGGCTGTTGCAAAATTCAGGCCCTTTTTTGTTTTGCAGTTCTCTGAAACCTCTCCCATTCTCGTTAGGAGTTAATGGGGAGGGAGTGTTATTGGGGTGACTCTAGTGCCTAGGAATCCCACAGCAGAGCTGATCCCTGCCCCAAACCTCTGTTTTCCACAGGCAGCCACTAGTTTGTCCATTGCTGGTACTACTGCTCCTTGTCATCCCTACAGCCCTCACAGTTCCCTCACACTGAGAGCAAGAAATTAATCTGTAAGCATCTGAAACCGGAGATGATTTCTCTTGCACATCACTGTGTGACTCAGGATGGTGAACAGGATTCAGATCTTGATCTGCTGCGTGATGGAGCATCACCATTACAGCTGAACACTGGCCAGACTTTACCACATCTGCTTTGTCTGAGTCACACCTTTACTCTGCTAAAAATCCCACTACATTCAGTCCTCTCACAGAGGTGAGACCTGGTCACATCACTCAGGCTTTGTGCAACTTTCTGGAGATGATGTACAAACTGCTGGTTTGCTGCTTGACCAAGATTCTTTTTCCCCTACTTTTTTTTTTGTGCTCTGTAAACAGGAAAATACCTCAGCAAGCTGCAAGCCAGTTACTGCCAGTTCAAGAAGAAAGATCTGATTGGCATCCTCTGGAGTGAGCCCACCTCTTGCAAATATTCCTGCTGAGCTCCCTGGGTCAGTACACTGCCAGGTCACACTGCTGAGGAGTTTAACCTCACCATGCAAGGCAGGGCTTTCACAACACTTTCCCACTGACTCACCAGCTCAATGGAAAAGTCCCACTGGCTTCCCAGACTGTCCAACTTTCCCCCACACTTGAATTCAGCCACTGAGTTTCTCATCCTTGCCTGGATGCACCTCTACTCCACAAAGGGAACTGACTATTAAAACATGCACCTATTTCTGCTTGCACTGGTGGTTGGGAACTACTCCTTCTGCCACCTTTGTGACCCTGTTGAAGGTTTCTTGGTGCTCAGCAGCTATTTCCATGCTGTGACCATTCAGTGGGCTGCCTGAAGCAACCACAGAGTTTCAGCCCTTGTAGAGAAGAGCTAAGCCCTGCAGTTAGAGCTGTGCATCACCACCTGGGTCAGAAGCAACAACAAGTGCTCAGTGGTATAAATACTATTTCTAGTTCAAGTCTTTATTTGGTGCAAGAGGAGTAACCACAGGATTCACCTTCTTCTGCTTTGTCATCGCTCACTAGAAAGGAAAGGGAGAAGGTCTCCTGCTGGTTATAGGGAAGTTACTAGCTGAGTTGATGCTTGGCTGCTTGATAACTTTATGCTTCAGCCCTCATCCCTCAAGTCTTTTAATGTCTTGTTCCTGACAGAGCTGCAGAAGCACCAGTTGAAGCCCAGACTGTGTGTGTCAGGTACTGGATGGCCTCTCAAAAGGCAGCTGGTGCTGTTTGAGAACGGTCCCAGGAAGCTGTTAGGACGTCTGCCCATTCCCCCATCTCCTCCTTACACACACATGCTTTGGAAAAGCTGCAAGGGGTTAGTTTGGGTAGACATGATGAAAAATAAATGAGAGCCACGATAAAAAATAGATGAGTTTGTTGTGCTTTTGGAACCAAATAATGCTTTAATAGCAGAATCCTTTTTCAAAGTTGGTAGTTAAGAGAAAGCAGTACTTCAGGCAATCCAGGCAGCTGCTGCAGGGACTTTCCCTTGTAATTAGTTAATGAGCTTGATGTACTTTTCTCATCTAATTAAGATGCCATCTCTTTAGCCTTGTTAGGAAAGGTAAACTTTTGACACAGGTTCCCTCGCTGACCCTTGACTGGGCACTCTGGTGAGCTGGCAGCACTCTCCTGGTTGAGTAGGGAAGATGTCTGTAAGCCTTTATGTGCAAAGTTGTAGAAAGATGTGCAATCCTCACCATGCAGAGGGAAGCTGGGAGACTAAAGGAGAACAGACAAGAAAAAGTCTGTGTGCTTCTTCTCTGGATATGCAGTGAGTCAATCCCCCTTTTCATGGCTGAAAGCTCTGGCCACCTGATTAAGCATTCTGTTCCCAAAACTTTGTATCTGAGGGGCAGAGTGCTGCTGGTTTTGCACACTAACAGGAGTGATCACCTCACCAGGACACCTCCTCTTCAGGGCTTGCTTATCAGTCTTCTTTGGGAGTAAAGGCTGTGGTGAGTTGGCCTTCCTAAAGACCACTGTTGGGGATTTACAACAAAACTGTCTGAGAACTGACCTTAATGAGTACCTGCAAGCTTGTTTTCCTCAACAGCTTCCCCAGTTCCTGGAGCTAGAGGAGGTTGTGTCACCGCAGTCCCACATCACTGGTTATTTTTTGCCTGTATATTCTGTCCTGCAAGGAGTGTTTGCAGGTGCATAGTACCTACCCCCTTCATTCTCTGGTGGGTCTGTTCATGGTGCTCAATTAAAAATGAGTTTAGAAAGACTAAAATGGAATAACTCAATAAACTGGGATTTTCTTTGTGAGCCCTTTTCTGTCTCCCTTGCTGCCAACACACTTTTGGGGCTCCCCGTTTGCTGCACACCTGGACTGAGATCCCAACCAAACCTGCCAGGACTGAGACTCAAAGAGCTTCAGGGAGGTGACATTCCAGACCTAATACCCAGCTTGGACTCCACTTGAAGACCAAATATGTGTTGATGTTCATTCTGGGCATCATCCTTACTGTGATTCACGGGATAAAGGTGCACAAGAGGGCCCAAGTGATGTAGGGCAGCCTCCTCCCAGCTGCTTCCATGGGGGATTTGCTGATTTGTGAGCACTATCTGCGTGAACAGAGGGAGTTGTGCTTCTCTGAAGAGATACCCCTGGATCCAAAGGGAAGCAGCAGATCTCACCAAAGCCAGTGGTTTCACCGAACTCAAAAGAAAGAACTGCTTTGAAAGGGCTCTGGGAGCTGGGAAGCTGGAAGCACCATGGTCGGTCAGAGCTGCGGGCTGAGAGTTTTCTCTGGCAGCAAATGAAAGTAGTGTCAGCTACAGTAGCTGGAAGCTGCCTCTGTGCTGGAGTGCCAAAGTATAGGAGAGAGCATTGTGAGCATGAATCCAAAAGGAGAAGGGCTGGAGTGCTTGGCAGAGGGATTGCTATGAGAGGAACCTGCCAGCTCTTGTGCTGGGCTTACACGAACACTGTCACCATCACCAGTGAGGCAGTCACAGGGACCATGGCCACCCTCCTTTGCTCTCCCCAGTGCAGAAAATACTTTGCCTGACACAAGGGGGGAACAGCCACGGACCTACACAATCTCCTGACATCACTGCAGTTCCACTCAGTGTTGTTACAAACAATTGTAAGGCACCGGAGTCTCTGGCATCAGGTCTCCACAGTTAATGGTGGGTTGGGGAGCAGAGGGGCTTTCAACAGAGGGGCTGGTGCATCAGATCCACCTTAGGATGAAGGATCAGAGTACCTTCCTGCCTTTCAAAACCAGAGAGTGAGCTGGTGGCTGCACTGGGGGTTTCTATCAGCTTCTTTTCCTAGCTGACCCCATTTTTATATGCTCTCCCTTCCTAGCTGGGCTCCAAAAGCCTGGCTATATTTCCTCCTGGCCTGCCATCATGCTGATGGCATTTAAATATGAAAAGCATTGCTCTCTGTGCAAGTTAAGCCTTTGGTTAAAAGTGCAGGATGTTAAGAGGTGCAGGATTTTTTTAGTCTCTTGTAAGGTCTTTTTTGGTGTCTCCTTATGAGACAGTGTTGAAAGTCTCTGTAATATAATGATCTCACACACTGTATATGCAATATCTCTCCTCCCTTTATGTAGAGTTTTCCTAACTAATTTCACAGTATACTCCATTAAATCTCCGTCCTTTGCCTTGAACTCTGGAGGTTCTTGCTGCCACATGGTACATATGGCTGCTGCTTGTGTATCTGCCTTGAATTAATGCAGCCAGCCTTCATCTCCTGCAGCCTTTTTGCAAAGATCAATGGGCTTAAGCCTTGGCCTCCAGAATCAGGCCCCAGAGCCACACAAATCCCCTCTAGTGAGCTTTCTCTGCCTCTTACCCTGTGGTCCGACTTTTCTTGGCAGCCTTTGAGACAAAGTTTGACCTTCTTCAGTTGAGGAAACGCCAACTCCTAGAAACTCAGACAAATGACCCAGGAGGTGTCTCTCAGCCAGCTTAGGACCCTCTCCCTGAGCCACAGGGTCACCGAGGCTGCCATTGCACTTAGCAATCATCCCACACCTTTGCCATTGCTTATTCATGCCCAGGTTTGGAGGACTGAGGTTGCAGAAAACTTCCTTCATCCCCTTCAGGCTTCAGAATAAGGGTAGAAAGAAAGAAAAAGGGAGCAATTGCAGGCTCAGGACTGCCAGCAGCATTTGTACAACTCAGACAACTCTTTTCCAACCCTTCACTTACATTTTCCTAAATAGGTCAGCCCAAGGCTTCACCCACAGCTCAGTTCTCTCAGTGTTGTTCTCATTGTCTTCAGTAGCCATAAATCCAACTCCCTGAAGGTGACCCTCAGCTGCCCACCACCTCAGCCCCACCTTACCCTCTGGGATTGCATTTCTTGGTGTAGGAGCCCTGGCTAGAAGGTGAGGACAGGGGACTGCAGGTCAAGCTGCAGCCCTTCACTTATTTTCCTCTTGGCCAGCTATAAAAAAAGATATAAAGCAGGGATGAGTAGGCAGATAAAGAACAAGTAGGGCAGCAAAGCAAAGGGAGGAGAAGGTTATGGCTGTAAAACACGCTTTAGCAGAAGCTTCTCCTGCAAGCTGCAGATACAATGCACTGGGGTGAGCAAGGAAGCAAAGTCTCTCCTTTTTCCCCAAAGCACATACACCTCTGTCCTTACAGTGGCACCAAGGCCAGGAGGGAGGCTGCCAGTCAGCCCTGGAGGGCTTTGATGGAGGCACAAAGGAGCGAGTCATTTGAGACCCTTCCTGGCTGGGGGCCTGTGTCAGCCTCTGAGTCATCCCAGCACTTCTGCTCATTCCACTTGGGGATCTTTGAAGCCTTTTCTGTCCCACAGACAAATGAGCAACTGCAACTTTTTTTTTTTTTTTTTAATCCATTAAAAGGTTCCAGATATTCCCCTGTAAAAACAAACTGCCCACCCTGGGTAGCTGGGGAGGAGGGAGCTTGCTGAGTATTGATTTGGCCTCTGCTGAGCACAGTCAAATATTAACATCAGTTTAGGAGGTACTTGCTAGGAAGAAATGTCAAAGGCTCAGCTTTTGCTGTGATCTAGTCCTAGCTTTGAAAATACCGGGATCTCAAGGCAACTGGCTGCAAGACAGCGTCAAAACGACTTGGACTACAGTGCTGTGCATGACATACTTGATCTGAGGGGGCTACAAAGTCAAGTCTGGTGTGTGAGAAGAAATCCTGACCAAACAGTTCAGGGACAAGCTCTGAGCAACATTTCCACTCTTGTCCTTTGTTAGCAGCTGGATGGACATGGAAGGGCATCACTCTGTGTTGCAAGACATTTATATGCCTACCCTCCTGTTAAGTTTTATGGGACTTCACTGCTGCTCTCCATTCCTTCTTCCATGTTTTGCTCCAAATCTCTGATCAAACCCCTAAAATTACAAAATCCAGCTGAAACTTAATTGAAAACACCAAGTTCCATCTGGCCTCACATGAATTATGGCCAAAGTTGCCATTTTAAAGAGCAGTTGTTGTTGTTGTTGTTGTTTAATGCCAAACTATAAATCAGCCCCAATTGAGTTCAAACCAGCTCGAAATTGGGACCAGGTTTGTTTAAGGAGTTTGCAAACTTGAGCAAAAAGCTTTGGGCAAAGTTTGGCTGAACATTGAACTTGTAACAAACCAAAGGACAGTGGGGTTTTGTATTGAACGTTTCCCAAAGATACGCTCTTACCAAAGAGCTTCTCAGAGCTGAGCTATGCCTGGGAGAGGAGGAGAGCGGGGATAGAAATGCTCTTCCCTTCCTAGAGGAGAAGTGATGATGGAAGGGAGCTCAGGTGGGCATGTTGGGCAAGGAGGGGAGGGCAACACAGCTGCCTCTCATTTTGCCCTGATGAGGCTGTGAGCATGTGCTCTGGCCTCTCCCAGGGAACCTGCTCTTAAGAGCAGCTGTAGCATTGCTTGCCTTTTTCTCTGGGATATGGGGGACTAAGAACCTCAATATCATGGCCTTCCATCCAACTGTTCAGCTGCAGCAATGCTGGTAGCGAGTCCTGTGCTGTCCCCCCTCTGGTGAGTGTCTGAAGCCAAAGGATGAGGGAACCAGGAGGTGTCTAATGCCAGGCCAAAGACAGCTGTGTGGCTGTGCAGGTGAGCTGTGTATGTGGAGGTGTGCCAGGGCTTGCTGCAAAGGCTTGTGGCAGAGGATGGGTGCTTTGTGTCTGGGCTGGCAGCCCTGGGCATGTGCAGAATACTGTGTCCTGGCACTGGTGTGAGAGTGGGCAGAGGACTGTTCCCTCCTCTGAGTCATCTGCTGTTTTATTTAACCTTGGAAGCTGTTGGACTGAGGGTGTTTCTAACCACACAGTCTTAAAAACCCTTCACATGGCCCTTACTTTTCATTGTGTAAGCAAAGCAACTCTGTGTTTGCTGCTCTTGCTTGTCTTTCTTGAGGCTGAGCAGGTGTGAGGAAGCTTTTTCTCTCCAGCACCCAGCCTGGTTTGTGTGCAGTGCTGCCAGCCTGCCACCAGCCTGCTGTTACCCTGTGAGCTACAGCTGGCTGTGCTCCTGAAGCATGGTCTGACCGGTTAGAGTAAGGGCCCTGGTCACAGGTCTCTGCAGCACTGTCCTTTCAGCTACAGAGCGCTCTTGGGAGG
Source organism: Urocolius indicus (assembly GCA_013401255.1). Taxonomy (NCBI): domain Eukaryota; kingdom Metazoa; phylum Chordata; class Aves; order Coliiformes; family Coliidae; genus Urocolius; species Urocolius indicus. Next base: position 112,913 of record WBNH01001283.1, read on the forward strand.
CTGTAAACGATGGAGAGATCCTGGGGGGTGATTTTGTAAGAGGAGTTGGAAGTGAGACACTGGGAATGAAAATTCCTGTTAACTCTTTGGTGAGCAGCAGAGTTAATGGTTGTGTAAAATATACATGAGTTGGGGACGCCACTGCTCTGGGAGGCTGGCTAGGTTATTTTTTGGGGGGAGGTGTGTTTATGTAATGGCTGCATGTCTTTAAGACACACTCAGCTGATCCTCCTGCCTTTTTGGCTGATTGTGTGCCTTCTGGAGTTGAGTATCCTCCTGTGATGTGTAAATGATGAGTGACTTCTGATGATCAAAGACTACTGACTTGATAGACATATTTCAACTCCCTATTTCATACCCAGATGGCATTTTGTACCAGCCCCTGCATCCATACTTGTGTTTTCAAAGCTTGATCTTACTAGATTAATTCTCTTCAGACAACCAGTTAAATGGGAGCCATTCCTTCTTCTGGCCCTGCTGCTGCCAGCCTTGCTATGGCAAGTACCTTTGCTTGTGTGAGTAGCTGCAGGCACCCCTGGGGCCCTCTGGGATGTGATTCAGATGTGCAAATTTTGTTTCAAGCTGGAGTGGGGGGGATTAGAGTCAGGTTACTGGGAAAAGCTTTAGTCCTGTGCTGTGGTAGCATGAGCAGAGCAAAATCCCAATCTCCTGCCATGTGGAAAATAGCTGAGCAGGTGGGTGAATGCCCTCTCATCTCTGTATGGGCAGCCCTTGTGCTGGGGGAGCAGCTGCCTGCCTGGGCAAAGGGCTTGTGCGAAGGGAGGCTGGTGCCTGGCCGTCCCTCACCCCAGAGGGACTGATACCTGCAAATCCCTCACCTCGGCTTGGCAGTTAGTGGTTGGACTCGGACTCTCAGGGGAGTCTGGGGGACTGAGTGCTTTGACTCCAAGCTTTGCTCTCAATGCACGTTCCAAAATTGAGACATGTTTGTTGCTGGTAGCTGGTTGGGAAACACAAAGTAAATCACAGAGAGAAAGAGACTGTGTTTGTCACTTTGAAAAGACAATCAGAGCCACTGTCCTCCTTAACTTTGTTAAAGGAAGACACTAATCCACGATGGGGGAAATGCTTTATTCTCTTTCCTTTCTGATGCTTCCTTCTGTCTTTAGTCAGAAAGCAAGCCAGCACTTGCCCCTGCCACACTCTGGATGAAACTGCAGCAAAGGAAGTGTTCCCTGTGTGCAAACCCATATCGAAGGGGGAGTTACAGGTGCCTTAGAGTCCAAAGACTCTTTCTGCTGAGAAGGGAATCTATAGGAGCATCATCCAGCTTCACTCTGTGTTTATTCCTATCAACTAGAGTGTAACTGGTGTGTTCTGGAGCTGTCTCTGAGGTGAGGGCACAGCCTCTCTGATCAGTGCTGCTGCTGAGTGGGAAGAGCTCCAAAATGTGATGGGCAAAACCAAGTATGAGGGTTAGAAACAGTGTCCTCAGCCCAGAGATCTTTATCCTTCTCAAAATCATATGGTGTGTGCTTTGGAAAACTGGGGCTTGTTTTTTTCCCCCATTCCCTGGGAAATGAAGGATTTTGCCCCACTCTGAATGGGAGACAGAGCAGCAAGACTGGACTCAACCAAAGTGGACACTATGCTGGAGAAATGTTGTCCAGTTGCTATTGTCTCGCTGCTTAAACGTTCCAAAGTGAGGAAAAAATACTTTAGACCACTGTATGCAGCAGTAAGTGGCCAGCTCTGCCTCCAAAACATTACAGGAATCACAGAGACTTTGATCCTCCATCACTCCACCCCCTTCTACTTTCTGTTGTTTAAGATTTACCAAACAGTGCATCTCTTCACACAAAAACTCACCTTTGTGTCGCTACATACAATCATTGAATAGTGGGATAACAACAACAAAACTCCAAGGAAATCTCCCTGTGGCAACAAGTAATTGACCCAAGAATTTTCCCTCCAAGGAGGGGTATTTTTAATAAGCACCCAGAGCTGGAGATGCTGGTTCATCAGGGGATACTCTGCTATTGTTCTCATCAGGCCTGACGCTCTGCCTTCACCCTTTGAGTTGTCTCAGAGGATTGAGATGATTTGGTTTCTTTGAAGAACAAAGGATCAGGAATTTTTTTTAGATGACTGGCTATTTTGATCTGCAGGGTCTGTGCTCAGTGTGAGGGAACAAACATCACTGAATCATTAAGGGGAAAGGGAAGGGTATGCATAATGGAAAGGAGAAACACAAAAGCCACTGAGGCTGGTGGTTAGAGGAAGGCTCTGGCAGCCGGTGCCTGGGTGTTGTTTCCATCCCTGCTGTTGATCCAACAGGAGGTTTGCTGCCTTGTTTCTCTGGACCTTGGTTTCTCTTACCTGTGATTTGGCAGGATAACTGACAGCCAGATTTTGTCAGGTGGAGTTAGTGATAATGTTCAGTTCCTCAGGCCTTTAGAGGGATAACAGTTGGGTGTCTTGTTCAACAAGGTGCTGTCTACAAATGCCAACACTCTGCTGCAAGGCTGCTGAGAGATTTGGTTTGGTTTAGTGATGGGCTTGGCAGTTAGTGGTTGGACTCAATGAGCTTAAAGGTCTCTTCCAACTGTAATAATTCTATGATTCTACAATCTGAAGAGTAATGAATATGTCTGTGAAAATCCTACTGGGCTGCCTGACCTTCCCAGCCATGGCTGGACATGGCACTGAAGGTGTCAACCCCAGGTACCTCCCAGTGAGCTCCAGGTTGAGGGATGCTCTCCTGGTCTCTGCTGCAGCAGTACATGGTCCTCAGCATGTTGTTCTCCTGAAACATTTTCCCTTCTTGGCAGTAAGGACCATGGTCTCGTGGCATGAGCGTCTGTGCATTGACTTGTCAGGTAACAATCAACACATCTCATTTGGGAGCTGTCACCCGTAGGTTTGTTGATGCTCATGCAGGAGGCCTTGAAGGGGATGCAAGGCAGACCTGTGACACTCGAGCAAGGACTGGCCAGACCAAGGTGTCTCCTTTCCCCCTTGGGCTGTAATGCCTCAGAGCTTGCCTTGCTGTTCTCCAGCAACCACCTCTACAGAAAACAGAGATCCCTCTGTCAATCTGTATGTCACAGTATAACACACAAACGTGCTTCCCATTCCAATATGTCTTTTCCATTTTGGGAGATGAAGTATCACATGTTCTGAGGAAACAGGATTAGCCTGTAATTATCAAAAATCCTTCTATTTAGCATATTTTTTAAAAATTAGAGAGTGACTATTACCTGCTAATTATGGGGTACACAATATACACACAGCAATGCCTAATTTGTTTATGAGTGTCTATTTTTATTCTATTTGAAACAAGTTAAATGTTAATGTAGTCATTCACTCTGCTGCATATGTAAAAGCTGTCTTCTAGGCTTCCAGCTGAACAGCATCCTGCTGGGCAGAGCCCATTGCAGCTCTTGCCAGCTGGAATACAACAGGTAATGCTGTAGCTCACTAAAAAATACAGTGTCTGTAGTGGTGGTGGTCACCTACAAGGCAGGCAGCACTATGAGGCTGTTGGGTCAGTCCTTGGGTTGAGGAAGGTCTGTGCAAGGGTGTCATGGAGCTGGAGGCTATAATCTGTAGAGAAGTTTTGGTGTGGATCCCAGGTGTGCAGCATGATCCTCAGCCAGGGCCTGGAGCTGTGCTGGGCTGCTCCTGCTTTTGTGAAGAAACCTGTAAAAACTGAGTGTAGTTTTGATTAAGTTTGGACTTGCACAAGTGAGCTTGGGCTGTGTTGTGGGTGAACTTTGCCCTTTCTTAGGTGGATCTTGGGAAAAGGTGTGTTTGAAGCTGCAGAGGGCAAGTGAACTTGTTCCTCTCACATTCCAATCCCCCCATCAGTTTTAGATTTACTCCTGAATCCTGCAAATGCTTCAGCACGTGTTTGTCCTCACACACTGAGTGTGAGTACTCAGATGCAGGTACATGTATGAGCCAGTCTTCATGGGACTTGAGAGTCTGCCACAAATGTTTCAGGTTCAGCTTCCATTTCACATCACTCCAGTTGGAGCTGATCTCACTCCAGACCCTCGACCCTAATTAATCATGACCAATGAGAGCTCCTGACACACAGGTTGGCGGTAGCTGTGGTGGTCAACCAGAACAACTTCCAAGAACGCATGGAGGGAGAAAGCATCCCATTTGCCACAAAGAAGAAGTTTCCCAGCTTTAGCTGCCTTAAAAATCAACAGTGCTGATGTGCTGCACCTCAACAGTTGGACTTGTAGCAATGTGGAACATGGCAATGGGGCAGAGAGGATGGTGGCTGAGGAAAGGCAATGCCAGGGGACAAGTGATACCTGGCTTCTCAGGAATGTGGAGTATCTTCCAGATTTCAGCAGTGCTGTTAAGCTCACTCCAGCCTGGCATTTGAGCAGGTTCCCTCTCATGTGTGAGCTCATGTAGAGTGCAGGGTATTGCCTTCCATACGGGTGCAGGAAGGTGATGCTGGGCTTGGGGCCAGGCTTGCTGAGCAGTGTGGGCCCTGTGCCTTGGCTTCCTGGATGTGGAAAGGAAACATTAAACCCTACCTTGCAGAAAAGTGAGGCTTCCTCAATTAATAAACGTGCTTGCAGGCTTGCCAGATGAAAGAGATGCAAAATACCTTGATAGCTTCTTTTATGATCATTAATAATAGTATAACTCACCTGAAAGGCACCGTGTGTGTCCCCGGTGGGTTTTGATCTCTTGTCACGCCTGGGTATGTGGGATGGGCAAGGCTCTGTCTCTTTGGGGAGTTGTTAGATGAGAAAACAGGCAGCGGATCTTTCTCCACCCCCTGCCTCGCTCTATTCCCACCACTGCTTCGCTCCCAAGGATCAATATCTGAACTGAGAAATTATATGATTAAGCTGCATATTGTAATCACACATCAAGTGGAGTCCAGTGCTCCCCCTTGGCAGGCATTAGCATGCCCTGTGGAGTGCTGGTGCTTTTGAAAAGATTAAGAGCATCAGCCATGCAGAATGTTGTGTGGGATGGGAGTGGGCCAGTCCTTCTGCAGAGCATGGCTGACTGCTGTGTGTGTGCATTGCTCCTTCTCTCCATTTGCATTACAGACAAATAATCTTTTATTTATTTAAGTTGGAACTCCCTTTGCATCTGAACTTCAAGTGTGCAGCAAACACACTTTGATCATTTTAACGCAGAAGTCACTGATTTACAATAAATATTGTGTTTGCTTTTCATACCACTTTTTGTTCTTTGAGGAGATTAGAGCAAAGGAAAGGAAAAGGATTTTGACCTCGTTAGAAGTGCCTGGTGAAAGACATGTGCAGACTGAGGAAGATGCTGGGCTTCAGTCGGTCCCAAACTAAGGACAGAAACTGCAGCGTTGATCTGTCTGTCTTTGATTGCTGTTGTAGCTGTTCAGGACTGGGAGAAGTGACTCCACTCACTGTGCCTTTGAATGTGATTTGGGGGAGTCTGTTTGCTGTAAAGCATCATGAGGAAATGATACATCCTGAGATGCACCATGGCTTTGGGTGGGAGGTTGAGGTAGCAGAGCAAGAGCTCAGCCTCTGCTTTGCAGAGGGAAGGGATGTGAGTACCTGACAGTCCCACAAAACCCAAAATCCATGACATACAAAGCTAAGATATCAAAACACCTTGGTGAGGGCTTTGGTATGGGTCCTCTGAAGTGTTTCTGTGGACCTGTGTAAGCAGCCTCTGCCTCCTGCTGTGGGTGAGAACAGCCTTTGTCCAGTGTGAGCACTGGTTGCGGGAGAGGAGCCCTGGCTGCCAGGACCATCAGGATCAGCACCCAAATGCAGGTTTTATAAAAGTACGAGCTGCTCCAGCCCTGTTTCCCCAGAACCAGAGTGACATGGAGGTGATAATTCCCTGCCATGGTCCTCTGTGCTTGTTGGCTCAGCTCTGATGGGTGTTACAGGGGAGCGATGCAGCACTGAGAGCATCACTGGTTTCTTCTGTGCAACTATCACACCTTTTTGCATGTCTGTTTGCTGTGTGGCAGGGTGTGAACTTGGACTGTCAAGCTGAGATGGGCATCACATTAGGCTCAAAAGGGGCAGTGAAATAAAAAGGCATCAGCTTTTTTCTGGAACACTGGGCATGGTACCACCCCCAAGAGAAATTGCTTCTAGTGAATAGATTTGGTGGTGTTTGTGTGAGATCAGTGGATGGGGTTGAATCCGTTGGCAGCTGACCCACTGTGATCTGTCAGAGCTGGGTCTTGGGGATGAGGGGTTTGCTGGAGCATCACAGTGGGTTGTGCTTCTGCCCAGGGAAGCTGCACAGCCTCCTCACTGCTGCCCAAGGAAGCCTTAATGGGGATTTGCACAACTCCTCTCCCTTTTTGGGACTAGAAATAGACACAATGTGGATACTTAAAACCCCTCTGAGACAATAAAACACAAACCAAAATCCTCAAAACCATCCCCCCAGATGAAACCAAGCCACAAAAAACCCAAACCAAAAAACTACTCCCTCGCTTCCCCAACCCCCCCCTACCAAAACCCCAAAGCCCATTCAACCCACCTCAAACAAATGCAGCTTTCTTCTGGAGTAATCCAGTGTAAAGGGAAGAGCTCAGCTCCCTTTATGCACCCGCTGCACTGACACTGATCCAAGCTGACTCGGGTCTTTGTGGCCATCCCGATGCCAGGAGCAGCAGGGCCAGCTTACAGGTGTGAATTCCAGCTCTGTCCTCTTTGAAGAGGGGGCTTTTCATGCTGGGCAGGCTTGGACAGAAAGCAGTTAAACAAAAAGAGCAGTTTACTCTGCCTGTGGTGTGCTCTTGCTTTCCCTTCCCTTTCTCTCCTTGGCTGCTCTTTTCATTTCATTGATCAATGTGGGTTCCTTTTCCTTCAGTCAATGGTTTTTATTCCTTTTTTATATCCTGGAGCAAAACTATGACATCATATTCCTCATCTAAACTGCTAAAGAAAAGGCCATAAGGAAACTCAAGTTGCTTGAAGTTGTGACTGGGACCAGCAAGAGCAGTGGAGGTGTTGGTTGTACCAAGTAAATTGGTTACTCCAGGCCATAAAGGGTTATTTTGTCCTTGGTTACAATCTCCTGACTTAATCTGCTGTGTGTGTTAGGTTTGCAGTGCTGAGCATCAGGAATGGATGTGGTGGAGGGAGAAGGATGGGTTTGCTTTTTGAAGGGGAAGCTGTGAGTAAAGAAAGCTGAGAAGCATCTTTGGATTGTCCCAAATGAGGCTTTCCTCTGGTACAGGGGAACTCAGAACCCAGCCCAGCCTCCTCCCTTTTGCTCTGCAATAATTTAACCAAAATGTAACCAAAACAGTTTAGCCTCAAAGTGATCCACCCTCAATTACATGCTACTGTGTGACTTCAGATACAAAGAGACCAGATGCATCCCTTTATCCTGAGCATCTTAGACAAACAAAGCAGAGGGGTTAGTGGCAGTGTAAACACAATTAAACTGCCCTCTTTGGGAAACCCTGATCACTCATTATGGTCAAATCCAGCTGGATGGAGCCAGAGTGACACTTCTAAGGTTTTTGTCTGCTGGGAAAATGCATGTTGGAGATCGTGAGCAAACACCCACACACAGTCACCATTCCAGCTCATGAGGAGAAGGTTTTTCTTGTTGGAGGAATTCTGGGCTGGTCTGTGGTTCTGCTCCATCTTGGTGCTCCCCAGGACCTTCTGATGTGCCTCAGTGTGACTCTCCCTGTCACACAAGCCAGAGATAAAGCTTTACACAGAATTGTTATCAGTACTGCAGACGCTTTTTCTACTGGAGGCAAACCTGGAGAGGAATAAAACCACAGAGATAATTTGTGACCTTGTTTTGTACACAAATGCATCCCTCCCTTCAACCTTGAGACACACCAAGAAGGCCACTCTAGGGACACATTCCCAACCCTTTCCATCCTAGTGGAGAGTTTGGTGTGGAGATGGATCTGTGCACTGAGACCTGCCCAGAGCACACCTAACCCTGCCAAACCAGCCTGATGGCTGTGGCTGCAGGTTTCCCAGGGCACAGGGATGGTGCAGGACGTATCGCTGCCATCCAGCAAACCTGGGTTGTGGAGCTGAAGCACCAGAAGCAGTGGGGGAAATCAATCCCACTAACTCTGGTAGAAGGACAGTCACTCCTGGCTGCTGCTCTCTGCATGGGAAACAAACTCCCAGGTCCCCTGTGTGCTGGTGGAGTTGTTGAACACCAGTTTTCCCTTAAGCCTCATTTCCTGACTGTGATGGGATTTGATCATCCAATTCCTTTCATGCACAGTTTGCAGTGAGCAAGTTTTGCTGGGAAAGGCCCTTGGATCTTAGTGGTGTTACAGAGAGTCTGAATTCCTCCTTTCCCATAAGTGACTGTTTCCATGGACAGCACCAGCATGTACTAAGAAAACTCCCTCAAAGCTCAGGCAAAGTTTTCCAGCTATTATCCAGTGATTGACTGAATTTAGGTTTCCCATTGACAATAAAACAGTGGGTAAAAGGAAGCCATTAACAGCTTACATCTATCTCTATTTGCTTCTGAGCAAAACTCTTTATTGGGAGACTTGGAAGATGAACTTTACAGTGTATTGTTTGAAAATGCATCCTCTGTTTTGGATAATCTCCATATATTTTGTTTCCATGTTATCTGCATGGTTGTAATTAGAAAATGATGTGCCTGCTCCATGACCTCCTCATAAAGAACATGTTTAAAGTGAGACAATAACAGTCAATTCCCTTTCTAAACCTTCAAAAAGAAAATGGTTTTCAAGGCATTTCTTCCTCCTTCCCAGTTCCCTCTCTTCAGCTACTTGGGTGGTCTCATTTGACATGTTTTACAATAGAGAACTTCTCTTTTTTTTTTCCATGGATGATCATATAAGTGCAGGAGAAAATCTGGAACTGGAAACCAAACACTCTCCCCCTCCTCCTCTTCACCAAACAAAACTCAAAGTGTCTGAGTATCAGCAGATCCTTCCACAACTCCTGGCAGAGGCAGGGTGGCAGGGAGACCTTGCAGAGGGAAATCTGCTCAGTCCCCTCTGAGATTGGTGCTGTTTGTCTGCATTACAGCTACAAAACCTCCCAGCCTGTGCCCATGGGAGTGAGGAGCACGTGCATGTCCAGCCCCAAGGGAAGCTGGGGACAAGCTGAGGTCAGGTCACCTGTACAGGAGGCAGGAAGAGATGCAGCAGGGTGTCAGCTGGTCCTTGCTGCTGAGGCAGGTGAAATGCAGGGGGATGATCACTAGCAGGTTAACCAGTGGCTGCATGTTTGGTGGTAAAACTGCATTGCAAGGGCAAGTTGGACCACTGTGTCTAAGTATTTCTCAGAGGGAATAAAGAGCCGATTTGGACATGATACTGAAATCAAACAGATGGAGGTAGAAGAGTTTCTGTGAGGGGCTCGTTGGAGCACTTCTGCTTTCTGCCTGTTCAGCTCAGCCATCTCCCATGACCCTGCCAGGCCACGATGCAAAACAAGGACAGCATCTCTACATCCCAGGCTGCTGTGCTCCTTGGATGTGATTGTACAAGCAGTGGCATAACTCCTCTTATTGTGTTTTTTTTTTTTTTTGGTGTGATCTCTTTGTTAATCACCTTGTGTGTTTCTGCAGAAGAGGCTCCACAAGCAGAAACCAGCCAGAGCAGGTCTTACAAGAGTGGCTTTGTGCCTTGGGAATTTTCCACATTGCCATGCCAAGAGGGCCCAGGTGCAAAGCCAGTGAGCAGGGGACACATCTGGGTTGATGACAGTTCAGTGGCTGCAATATGCTCCTACCAAATGTGTGTCTGTGTAGCTTCTGTGTGTGTGTTAGAGGGGGGTGGATTTGAGATGGCTTTGCCAACAGGTGAGCAGCAGTGTTACCTGAAACATAAATAATCCCCCAGAAGCAGAGGAAGGTGCACCACAGGGTACAGCACCTGCATGCCAAGGGGCTGTCTCCCTTTCAGCCTACTTGAGACTTTAAATGACAATCATTTTATACTGCCTAAGAATATAATCTGTCCTATAGCTATGGCAGAGCTAAATATAGTTTTCCTCTCAGTCATTTTCAAGGTTTTCTTCCCTGCAAAAGGTGAGCTCTTAGTGCCTCTCCTGGATAAAAAGCACTTGTGGAGAAGGCACATCACAAGAGCCCTGTTTGCTTGAGGAAACTGTCATTCTTTCTATGGTCTGTGGAATGAAAACTATGGGGTGTTTTCCTTTCTATGGAGGACAAGCTTTGAGTGACAGATCAAATGACCAGATTTTAGTGTGAGTTAGGAAAATTAGTTAATTTGGCTAGAGAAATCAAGGATCCCCACGGAGTTTGCAGGGTAAAACTTGCTTCAGATCATTCATAAACAAAGGGCTGTGTTGCTAGGATTGTTAAGTTCAATGGATTTTGCTTTTGCAGCACACTGTTGCAGTTTTCCTCTCCCCTTCCCGTCTGGGACATGTTCAGTTCTCTCTCAGTTTTATGTTTTCCTTCTCATTTTTGGTTTTTTTTTTTCCCTTTTTGTTTAAAATTTGTTGATTGTTTTCAACAGCCCTATCAGCAGGGCTTGGATTTGCAGCCTCTTTCAGGGCAAAGCAGAAAGGAAAAAAACCCACTCAGATGATAAATAGCAGAAATATCAAGTGAATGTCAGCAAGAGATGTGTGCTGGGGGAGCCTGGCCAAACTGAAAGCATCTCTGCAGGTGACTGAGCCAGGCACCTGCGTTGGAGTGTGAGTGGCAGAGGGAGAGATGAGCAAGGACAAAAGAGCACAAAGCTGTGGAAGAACAAAAGTGGGTACAGGGTGATTCTGTGCCACGTTGTCTCTTTCACAGTTGCCCTTAGGCATGGTTAAGTTTCTAGATCAGGATGTCTTGGCGTATCTCCTGATGCCATGATGTTCCTCAGTGACTCTTTGTGCTTCGTCTGACATTGCACAATGACCAGGATTCCTTGATCTTGCCTTGTCTGGATTCTTTGATGACTTGTAACCATGTGGCCAAGGCACTGAGCCCTTTCACATGATTGGGCAGTACTTGCATGATGACAAACAGCTCTTTCCTAAATGAGTGTGTGTGACTGTTCCTTCCCTTCCCAGAAGTGTCAGTGTGAAGTACAGGACTTTGGATCTGGGCACATGACTGCAAATCTGAGACACTGGGGTACAGGATAACATTTGTTCCTTGTCTTTTTCCCTGGAAGCAGCTGGTTTTTTTCTTTTGGGCAGGACATTGGCTATGCCTGAAAGCTATTTAGAAGTTGCAGGGAGTGCAGGATTCAGTAGCCTGCCAATTAAATGGAGTTTCTTGCCAAAACCCATTACTCTTAAGAGCTCTACACTTGCAGTCAATTCTCACATAAGGTTCAAGGCAGTGGATTTAAACACCTCAATCCAAGGCACTTTGGATCTGGGCATGTATAGAACGGCTTCTGTTGGTGGTTCACACCAGGTGACACATGTGAGCTGAGAGTCTCTCTTGTGTGAGACAGAGGAGGAATGATGGCTAAAGCTGGATGGGGAAGGCTCTTTTCATCCTTTCTGATGTGTCTGTGTGTGATTCACTGTGATCAGCTTTGTCCAACTGGAATTATCACTGAAACCTCACTCCAGTAAAATTCTGGTTTCATGATGACTCTCAGGGATCTCAAAAGGGTTAGAAATTGAGCCTGGTATCAGCTGGGACACAGTTGTCATTCCTGTGCTTGTGCTGCTGCCTGCACACAGGTGTATGAGGATGATCTACAACATGTTATGACTAGGTTTTCATTTGGCTCCCTCAGAGAACAGTGCTTTTATCCTCATCCACAGTTCTCATCTCTTCTCCTACTGTATGTCTGATTTACTGGGGTGGCTTAACGTGTGCTTCTTCCCTCCTTTCTCCTCCTCTCTCTCTTGCTGATACTTGTAAATCACTACTGTTTCACGGGAGGTGAAAGATAAAAAAGGAATGAGTTTCTTGCATGTGCAGTGCAATGGAGATGATGACTGAAACAGCTATTAATGATTGCTCTCTGCATGCCCAGGCATGTCTCTGATTCCTTGGTAATTCCAACAATGGCAATACACACTAGCACCACAGGGCCAGGTTTGCTTCTCTAGAATCAGCCTAAAACCACAGATGGTATTGTAACTGAGCTGCTGGTACAACAGCAGGATCAGGCCCTTGGTTGGTTTATAACAGCAACTGTTGGTATGGCTTTCCAAATGTGGGGTTTGATTGCTAAGATTTGGGCACCTGGTTTTCACAGAGATGACTCAAATCTTACTGAAAATGTTGTGTCTGACACTTGCATGTCAAAAAAAACCACCCCAAACCAGAGCCATTTAAGTCATGTTTGACAAAGACGGCCATGAGAAGTGATTTGTTCATCTGAGTGAGGTGTGAAGATGCCAGAATTCCATGTGCAGTCAGGCTCTGTTGGTCGTGCCTCCCCTGCACAAGAGAACCACGTTTTGTCTCTCTTCAGTAGTCTCTTGAAATAACTTTTTATGTAGCAACCAGCTCCTGTTCCCTCTCTGCCACAGAGGCACTATCAGAGCTAACTAGCACTAATTGGACAGGGGGAGACGAGGGGAAAAGGACATAAAACCCAGAAAGAAGTGGGGGGGAGCATAGATCCCAGAGACTTAAGTTTAATACTATCAAACTTTGGATGGAAATACTCCTCTTGCAGACCACAGGAACATGCCTTTTACTGTGGGAGTGTGGAGCAAAGGAAAAGGAGAGATACGATAAGGCTGGTGAGGCGCATGCAGTTGGTGCAATGAACCCTGGGCTGTTTCACTGGATGTGCTGACTTACAGAAGTTTCCTTCTGTGGGAAAAAATCAACGACTGGGATGGGTCTGTCTCTTTTTGCCACAGCAAACCTATACTTAAGCGTGATTAAAATGCTTTGGGCAAAGGAAATACCCTGTAGTTGAAGCCAACCGTGGGGACATCCTTTCTCCCTCTGATTGATGTTATGGTGGTTTATGTGGCATACTATATTCTGAACCAGAACCAAGTCAATTAGGCATCATTTCAAAGTATTTTCTCATGCAGCCCAAGGTTTTTGCTCGTGCCAACGAAACCTGAATCTCAGGGAAAAGATAGCAGGGATGAATTGTGTGAAGGAGCACAGCCAGGCCATGGGGTTAGCAGGCAGCCAGCGCTGCAGGATTCCTTGCTTCAAGGCTCCAGATACCTTTTTTAAGTTGTGAGATTTAATGGCCTTTTTTTTTGTGTGCAGAGATCAAGTGAAGTATTGGTTTAATATCTGATACAAGCTCTATCAGGAAAGTGTGTCCTACCTTTGCAGAGGCACGAGGAGATCTAACTATGAAATGATCAGATGCTTATAGTTCTTTCCTACCCCTGGACCAGGTGGGATTTCTGCCCTAGAGACATCACCTCAAACACTCAGCCTTTGACTGTTTGAAGCTTTCAGATAATCACAGTGTGGGAAAGGACAGTCCTTACAAATATTTCGCCCTTTCAGTCCCAAAATATCATTCCTTGTGATGGAAGTGAGTAAAGACATGTGAGAGCACCATCACAAGCCAGCAAAGGAAATAACAGGCTGACCTTATAAAATCAGTGCCCAAAAACCCCACCCAATTATAGGGTTAAATGCTCCTGAAGTAACGATTCTCCTGGTTTATCTCGCTCGTGATGTGCTGCATTTTAAACCCAGCCACTGGGGACATGTGAAATGGTGCTTAAGCCATCAGTGGAAAGTTCCTTCATGTAACAGTCATATTTCCATGTATTCCAAACCAGCCCTGGAGTCTGGGCAGGTAAGGAGTGAGCTTAATGCCTTCCTTTGTAGTAGGAGATCTTTGAAACTCCTATTTGATCGTTTCCTTAGATTAGGATGATTCTGCTCTGCTTTGGAGCAATGTGTTCCCCCTGCCCACCAATCTCCTCTCCCAAAGTGATAAGGCATCTGTAAACACACTCTGAAACTCTGTACAGCATCTCCTCTGTACGCTGCTTTGAAGCAGAGCTGCATGAAGACCTCTGTACCAGCTGAAAATATCTTGCAAACTGATAAAGAAGTGCAGGTACAGCTGAAATCCACTGTGTAATAAGGATTAGCGAGCCTAAGGAGGTTTGTTTGGATTGAAGATGGAGTTGAAATGGATGAGGCTCGGATTCGACCAGAATTAAGCTGAACTTGGGTTGCAGCAGATGCTCCACGGCCCCCCTCCTGCCCTGCTCCTCCTCACTCCACTCCACGTCCCGAGGAAACACTCCGAGCTCATCCCTTTGAAAGGAGAGGTTTAATTTTCCCACTGGTCCAGGCTCTCGTTAAATACGCTGCGCTTCAGTCCCATCCTCAACTTGCCCAAGCAGCCCTCATCTCTCTGCTTCTGCCTACCCGTGTGCTGGGCTGGATTGATCTCAGATATGTGGGCAATTGCTCCTCCAAACACAGCCTGAAAGAGCCCCATTTGATCTGGTGATGATCCTATAGCATATATTCTGACTAATTGTGTCCGTGGAAAGCAAGTGCACTTTAACTAATGACAAAAAAAGAGAGAGAGAGAGAGAGGAGGCAGCGTGGTCAAAGCTTATTTGAAGCAATGACACGTTTTAAAACCTGACACGACTTAAAACAGAATCATATAAGTTCCTTTGCTAAAACACTTTCAGGATATATTAGGTATAACAATAGTTTTCTACATGAAAATGGCTTTGAAACCTTAAAAGAAAAAGTGTTTTAAAAGAGGCAGAGTTTTGGCGCTGCATTAAATTGGGACGTGGATATGACAGATTTCAAAGGGTGTCAAAATAACGAATTTACATCATAAATGCACAGGCTCCCTTTTTAAAGGCCTCTTCAACAACTCAGGAAGGCGTTTAATGGTGAGCAAGTTCAAAGTGTCACGGACTCCCACTGGTATGAAAAGGAGGCAATACCCACTATACTCTCTGTGTTTCAGATAATGTATCTGTCTCTTTTCAAGTTAATAAACTGCACTCCTGTCAAATTGCAGATAAATGAAAGCGACCAAGACATTGTTTTTTCCCCACATATTGCTAAGAAAGATATCTCCCAATATTTCTAAACGACCAGTATGCTAAAAAAGAACTTGAAATGAATCCACCCTGCAGTTATTTTACGGCATCAAAGACAATGAAATTTCCACAGAGGCACTTTGTGAAGTTTTAAATGCTTGCTTTCTGATAGCTGCTCATTAAGAAGCTTCCAAAGCTTTTTATTGTTTCAAAGGCAGTCATCTAAATTTTTAATCATTCACCAGCGCTTCATGGTCATGATGTTCCTCTCTAGCTTTAAAAACCCTTCTTTATTTTCTAAACAGTGGTGTCAACGTAATGTTTCCCTGAATAATTGTTAGGTATGGCCTTACTCAAAGAGCAAAGAGGAGGAGGAGAGAAAGAAAGAGAGAAAGAGGATTTTTTTTTTTATTGGCTCCCTTTTGTGAAGGAGAGAAATGAGACACTTCAGGAAATTAAAAGCCAGGACCAACAGTTTACAGAGCTGACCACCGACTTAAAACACTGGTCTGCTGGGATGGCTTCAGCTCAGGTTTTGTTGTAGCAGGGGGGAGTTTGTGGCGGGTATCTTTTAAGCTAACGATGATCTGCAGGTTGATTCTTGGTCTGTGACACAAGTGTCCTCAGGGATTAAAGAGGATTTAGGGAAATTTCTGTCCGTATTCTTTGGAGCTGCCTTCTACTGCAGGCACCAGAGCTGCAGGGCCAGGTCATGCTCAGAGGAGGATGCTGCAGGAGGCAGCTTCCCCAGCCCCAGCATGCAGGGGATGATGCAGGAGGCAGAATCCTCAGCCCTGTTCCCAGTGAGTGAGCACTCACAAGTGCATGCCAAGCCCTTGTAAAGGATCAGGGGAAGCTGGCACCTTGTGCCCATCAGCCAGCCTGCTTGGGCTGATCCTGCCCCTGCATCTGACTTCTCTTTACTCCTCACTCCAGCACCCCTTAAAGACTGGATTTCTTTCTTGCTGCCTGGGACTGTAGATTCTCACACAGACACAGGGAAGAGATTGCAGTTTATTTACTCTACTAGCTTGTATTAAATTTCTCCCTGTAGAAACCACAATCCAGCCTCTCTACTCTTCAGGGACTGTGAGTTTTCCATTCTCAGGATCTAAGTGTTGGACTGAACCCATGTTCCAGCTCAGTTTCTTGTGCCTGTATTAAAGTAGGTTCAGTTCACTGATAAGCAAGCAGTGAGGAGATATGGGGGCAAATCTAGACTGCCTCTGCTTTGAAAGAAAGTAGATCCCTCTGAATACAGGCACTTGGCACTTCCATCTTCCAGTTCTCAGTTGAATGCAAAAGAAGGAAAAATACAGAGCAGTAGGAACAGCTCCTGCATGGTGCAGTGTTCAGCCCTTACCTGTGAGAGATCTTGAGGGGAGGATAACAACTGGCTCTTGCTAATACAATGCTTTGCCCTCCTCTAGTGGTGCTTGTGATCTGAAACTCTCAAAGGAATGACTCACTGATACAACAGCCTTTGTCAGCTGTGGCCATTCCCCCTTGCTTGGCTGAGGTGACTGAAGTGTGAGTTGAGTGAACTCTCCTTGCAATCCACTTCAACCAACACCTCTTGGTTTGTCCCCTGGGTGATGGAGATGTAATCCGAGTCTTCCAAAGGTCACCTTTTTTCATGGTGAATGTGTAACTGTTGAATAATCTCATTAGCTTTGCATGCTGTAGGCAAGCTTATGCCTGCTGTAGCTGTAGGGTGACACATTTGTCCCTCTTCAGCCTGGGTTTGGGTGGATTTGAGCACAGAGAATGCAGCTTTCCGGTTTTCCCTTGTGACTGCACCAAGACTTTCTTCCCTTCCCTGAGCTTCCCCATCAACTGAGCTCATGGCCAGAAAAAAAAAAAAAGCAATTTGCCTGAGTGCAGAAGTTTTGAAATAGCAACAGTTTCAAAGGCATGTTTGCTAACAGGAGCCAAGAGGAGCTCACTCACTGCCCCTGGGCTGGCTCCAGCCCTCGGAGGCACAGCGAGAGGAATTGGGCTGGTCGCAATTAACTAGTGATATCATGGGAACAATAAAACGAAGTGATTGCTCCACTTGTACCAAAGGCCTGGGAAGAGATGAGCTGCCAGCCATTCCTGTGGGGAGTGGGGCCAGAGCTTGCCAGGCTGGCAAGCCTGGGGTGCTGGTGCCAGGTTTAAGAAGAGGGAGATGCCACATGTGCTCTGTGACACAGCTCATGCTGCAGCAAATGCTCTTGCTCTCTTCATACTGTGCTGAGCTCCCAGGCAGCATGGGCTTTTCTTTAGTGTCTGCGTTAAGACTATGCCCTGGGATCTCTGTTTCTTTTCTTTGCAAGCCAGAGCCCAGATAACTCTTCCTCATTTGCTTTTGGTTTTGTTCTGCCTTATGTAGTCACAGCTGTAATCCCAGCACATCCCTGGGCATCCTGATGGACCTGGGCAAGCTGCTGCCAACACTCAGTACTAGTCTTTTCCCCTTTTCCAGCAAGCCTTTGGAGCAGCTCTGCTGCTCTTTGGGAAGGTTTGTGCACTTGAGGTTATACTTTGCTCTGAGGAGTTTGTGTTCTTCATTCTAGTGCTGGTAAATTCAGGAGAGAACTGGGAATAGAAGTGATGTCCCTAGTTGGTGGCTGTCCAGCCACCTTGGAAGCCATCAGTACATCAGGTGTGCCCTTGCAGTGATCAAGCCCATGGCTTAAGCCACAATCTTGCCAAAACAGACAAGTCACGAATACAGGCTGCAGTTAGTTATATACATTTAGAAGTCTTGATGAAAACCAAAGCTAACATGACAGTTACTGTAAAAAATGCATGTTAGAGAAGTAGACTGTATCCTGTGTGGACTGTCCAGCATCTGTCTGCCTGCAGGGCCTGATCTCAGAGCTGGTGGGCTCTGCAGAGCTCCTCTCACCACAGAAATGGCTGCAGAGGATGAGTTGGGCAAGTCCCTTGCACTGGGGAGCTGCTGCTTCCTCTGAGTTGGATGCCAGGGGTGCCTTGGGAAGCCTCCACATCTTTCCAAATCTCACATTTGCAGAGCACACTTTTCCTGTAACGATAAAAGACTAATTAGAGCTACCCAGAATCTTGTCTGCAAATTATTCCCATCCTGAGATGACCAAGGAAAACAAATGAGATGGATAAATAATAAAATGTGAAGAACATGCATTTTGCCAGAGACAAAACAGATTCAGATCTCTATGTGCTATGTTTGGAACTAAGTTTAGAACTCAGGGTTTTGGACAGACTTCTAAATATTGACATGCAGGGTCTCAGGCTCTTCTCACAAATTGCAAACATCCTAAGTTCTTGGCTATTTGTGTCGGGTTCTAAGCTTTGTTACCTTTCCAGGGAGAAGTTAACTCTGGCCCTTTACACAGCAAGAGCCAAGAGCTTTGGGAATAATTAGAAGCTGATAGCTTCATATGCTACCAGATCATTTAGCCTATCTTTGAAGCATAAAAGGAGGGGATGGAGTAAGACACAGCACTTGTATCTGTAAAATTCTTTCCCATTGGCAAAGTCCCTACAAAGTATAATTAATGGTAATAATCCAATTCAAGATGTAAGTACTGTCATAGGCATCCTCTTTCCCAGACTCTGTAGGTCCCTGCACATGGAGATCCCAGTACAGCCTCTTGGGGCCAGGGCTGCAGTTAAAGGCACTGCTCAGGGCAGTGCATTGGAAGCAAATGAGCATGACCAGCAGCAGAGCTAAAACCAGACGATTTCCATTTGTTTTTTTCCTGGCCCAGGGTGTGCTTAGTGTTGCAGAGTGAGGGAGAGGTCCTCCCAATCCCCATCTCACCATGCTGCCTCTGGCACAGTGTGATGCCTTGCTCCCAGCATATGTTGAGGGGCATTTCCATAGGGCACAGCAGGTCACAGGGAAGTGCCTTTGCTGTATTTAGTGTGCAGGATTCTGAGCCCTCCTCTTTTGCCCCTTATAGTAAGCATAACTGTGTGGACTTCAGCTGACCAACTCCAGAGCCAGGCCAGGGCAGAACCAGCCCCTGTTCCCATCAAGATGGGGATGTGAATGCCTACCCACAGCCTCCCTGTGTCATTTGGTTCCCCAATAGTCTGCTACATTTCTTTGGTGTATTTACCAGCCTGGTTCCTATAACATCTATAAAGTTGTCCTCAGGAGGGTGTAATGGGTAACGTTGTTCTGTTAGACTGCCCTTTTCTGGGGAGTGTTGCTAACTTGCTGGCATGTTCCTTGAGGTGATTCTCTATTGCTTCAGAGTGAGCTGCAGTTCCCCACTGCTTTCACTTCCCAGTTGAACTGGTTGCTCTGAGGCTGCAGCTGATGTTTTCAAGGCTGAGGTCTAAAGGAAAGAAGCTGAACATTTTCCTTGAAGCAAAGAATTTACCAGAATGACTCAGCAGATGCAACACAGACCCAGATAGTCAATTACAGAGAATATCACCTCTATTTATTATTCCAAACTGTTTGCACATGTCTTTATACCTTATTTCTTCTCTCTGGTTGTTCTGAAAGAGCTAAACTTCATCATTCCATCAGTGTTGGCAATTCAGCTCCATCATATGGTATTGTTTCTTTCCTCCTGCATGGCTTGGGTGATTGACTAACAAAACACTTAAAACACTTGGTTGAAATTTGCTTTTGGGTAACATTCAAAGGTTTAAATGTCAAATTTCATTCCTGGAGAGCCTGCCTGCTGGTAAACTGAGCATTCCTGCTCCATGCCAGTCCAAAACACATTCTGTACTGTCCCACTGTCCTATTTGTAAATTCAGAAAGAGTTACAGTGTGTTTCCAGCACAGCACACTCACCTCTACAGTATAGTTGTGGGAACTGTAGTTGTGTATAGTTGTTTATAGAGAACCTGATTTTTAAGCAGATGAAATTAGACATCTCATCTCCTTCTGTAATGAACAGGCATAGGGCCCTAAAGGGAGAGCCCTACCCTGATGTCCAAGGGCAATTTGAGGAGATGCCCCCATGATGATGTCCACTCTCTCCCCTGATGATAGGAGTTATCTTCATGACTGGCTAAGACCCTCCACCTGGCTTGCCTGTGGCAAGTTGGACCCAAGCTGCAGGCACACACTTTTAAAGGTATTTCTGTGCCTGAGCAATCAGAAGATGCCTTGCAGGGTTTACAGAAACCAGTTCAGTTCTGCTGAAATAAATGGGATTTAATTTAGATAAGGCAGACATTTGAGAAATCTGATGCCTCACATGTTTGTCTGAACACTTCAGAAGAACGTTCCTGAATGTTCCTCCAAAGTAAGGTCAGATTTGGCTGATAGATATATAATAAGTTTGATCTTAAGGTGACTCTCAGAAAATAACAGAGTTTTGTTTAAAAATAAATAGTCAGAAGAACTGAAGATAAAACCTTTCCCACTGCTGCTTTTGGGTGATGCATTCCTTCCCACCAAGGTCTTTACTACAACACCCCATCTTGCAGTACCTTTCCTTGATGGTAAGTGGAATGCAGCATGGTCTGAGTCCAGTTTTACCTTGGAATGTGCAGTGTGTGTATAGACACTACATATTTCTTTGTTTCTAAGAGGCTAGGAAAAGGCATGGTCAGCCCTGACTTCCAGCTGTCATCCTGTCACTTGACTGCTAAACTTTACAGAAATGAGACAACTTTGTGCTAGCTCATAACAAGTCTGAAACAACAAGAAGGGATAAAAAACCCCAACCCTAACCCCCTGTGTGTGCTCAGGTCCAGCCATCCCTTCTTGAGTTGTAGTTTGTGGCTGGCTGATCACTTCAGAGCTGTAGTACTGATTTCTTCACTCCTCCTGAACTCCTGCTATCTCGCACCAGACCTGGAGACAGGCTGCTCTGTGCTTGCTGCACTTCATGGCTGCTATTGGAAATGCTACTCCTTTCTTGAAAGCTGGAGAGGGAATAAATCACCAGCAGCCTGACAAACCTGTATGAGATTCAGGGAAGGTAAAACCAAACACAGTGGCTAAATACAGCTCCCCTTTGTTTGTGGTTTTTGTGCCTGCGCTTGGGCTTGTGAAAGCTGTGCTGCAGCAGCAGGTGTGCGTGCTTGGATCCAGCTGTGCTCCTTTTGCAAGATGGCAACTAACCACATCTGGTTCCCCTTGATTACACTGCTGAGAAATCGCCTTGTTCTCATTTTGAAGTAGCAAAGATGGCAGAAGGTCCCTTTATTCACAGGAATCAATTCTAGTTGGAGAGTCCTTTAAACTTGCAGGCAAAAGAATAGCAAGATCCACTAAGCTGGAGGTACCAAGGGTCAAAGCAGAAATAAGTAGAAAAGCTTTTGTACAGAGTGTAATTACTCATCACAACATCCTTTCTATCACTGAAAGCCTTTAAATAACGACTGAATGTTTCTCAAAGTGGGATTCAAGACTATCAACGAGTTACTGGGCAGGGCATGAGAATCATGACAAATTCGTAATAAAGCACAACACAGGTTACCTGTTCTTCAGCTTTTATTAAACATCATCTCTGCCTGTAGGATGCCACTACTGACTCAAACTTGATGTCTCCCTTGGCACCCAAGGGCTGGTGGCTCTTGTCTGTGAGGAAACTCACAGTTTGCTGGTCCCAGTGCAGGAGTGCACAAACCCTCTGCAGGCTTCCAGCCAAATCTGCCTGAGGCTTTCACTTTACCCAGCAAGAGGTAAAACTTTTCTTCCTAGCACCCTTTTCCCAGCTCTGAACTTCATCCCAGAAGACAGCATTGCTTCCTGACCACACACTGCAGCACAGCAAAGAGTTGCCCAGTCCCACAGTGAGATGTAACCAATCAAACTGGGAGATGGAGCTGATGTGTTAGTGTGCTGGAATTGTGCATCACTTGGTATGAAGCACCTCCCTGATTTCTGCAAGTGGCTAAACATTTCTGTAGGGAAAATTACTATAAAGTTAAGTTCAAAGTTCCAGGGTGCTGGTCCAGACCTGATCCTCTGTGTAGGCAGTCTTGAGAGCAGCTTGGCTGTCTGAAAGTCACCCAAACCTCTGAGCTGTCGGTTAAATAGACACCACTGAGGATCTCAGGGAGGCTGTCAGGAAATGGTAGCCAAAGAGTCTTAAATAGAAATGAAATCTTTGGATTCTGGTCTTGCTGCGCATGGGGTAGCTCTGTGATTGAGACCAAAGGAAGAAGAGGCAAAGTGGAGATGGGAGTGGGATCAAGAAACAAATTGTTTCTCTAATTTAGGGCTCAGCCATTGATTAGACACACAAACTGGGCCAGATGCTGTATTGAGCTCCCTCTGGAGAACAACAGGTTTGGGCTTTTTTCTTTTCCTTGCTTCTTGTGGGAAAAATAAAAAATCAATTAGAAATACTGGAACGTCCACACTGGAAAATCAGATGTGACATCCTGGAGCTGAGCTTTCTCTGGTAAATAAATTCCAAGACGAAATGCAACCAAACAAAGCTGCTCACTAACCCAGCCCCGGTGCCCAAGTGTTTTGTTGGGTTTTCAAACGGCTTTGTGATGGTTCTGTTCTTTCCCTGCTCTCCCAGTGCCATGTCGAAACGTTACTTGACTTGAAAGCCTGAAAGTCATGGAAGGGGGTAGGGGGAGGAGGCAAATACAAAGCAAGTTGTACAGACGGCTATCGGAGGGGGAGTGAGGAGGGTTTTTTTTCATAAACCCCAGTAACCACATGAAAGCTCTTTAAAAAATAACAGAACCGTCTTCTCCATAGCAGTTCTAGTAGTGCAGGTAGTAAAGGCTGGTATTAATTACCTGATGGAGCTTATTGCTGCAGGTGGAAGCTAGTCAGAAGCTGAAGTGCTTGGGTGGCCAGTTGCACCGGTTCCCATGAAGCTCAGGGGGACACCTTGTCAGCCCCAGTCTCTTCCCAAGAGGATGGGAGAACGTTTCTGGGAGATATTACACTGATGAATTCCCCAAAGGAGCCTGGCCAGGCTTTCTGGAGCCACCTGGATCCAAATATGTGCAGACATTCATGTCTCTCTGTAAACCAAACCTGCTGGAAGAAGAAACACTTGTGTGACACAAACAACTGGCTTTTGCAAGCCAACACCGTGGGTGCTCCAATTAACAGTGCCCCAGCAATCGCTGTTGCTCATGAGTTCATTACCAAAGACAGACAGACATCTGCAGGGGTCTTAAAATAATGACTGCTTTCATCTGGTGATTGGCAGAGGTGGGGTGACAAGGATGTGCTGCTTAGCATAAATTGGCTTTTTCTCCTCTTTCTTTCGAATACCAACAGAAACCATAACATGGACACTTGAGAACAGGAGCTGAGGATGAGGGAGCAGCAGCAGTCCTTTGCTTCACTTGCCCTGCCTCAGCACTTACCCTTAGGCTTGAGGAGCTCCAGAAAGCTCCTGGTGCTTTCTGAGGACAAGTTTTGCCAGCAGCACCGGTGTGTCCTCAGCAGCTGTGTGTTCTGGCTGCACAGAGAGGAACACTGGACCTACCTGAGTGCCTCTTGCCTTGTGCTGAGCTGTTTTAGTCTCTATGGTCATGTCTATCCCTGTTGTTTTTGCCCTGTTTTCCCAGGGCTGCACAGCTCTGCCATTGATGGCTGCTTTTCTAAAGGCAAAATGACTTTCAGCCTCTTAAGTTTCTCTGACTAGAAAAAGATCCTGAAATTCTTAAAGGAGATAACAATTTCAGAGCTGCTCACTTTGAGATCAATCACTGGGACACGTGGTACTGGAAAATACAGGAAAGATTTGTGGCAGTTCAGGTTTCTCATGAGTCTTCTGAGATTCTTGAAGTTTTAGTCTAATTTACTTTTCTTAAGCTAGGCCCAGCAACAGAAAATAAGGAGAGGTTATTAGCTGTTTGATAATTATACTCTGACCTTTTACAGTACTTTTCAGTTAGGGACTTCAAAGCCATCTGCAAACTTTCATGAGCTAAGTCTCATCATAAAGAAGGGCCACCTTATTTTCCAGGTCAGAAAAGTAAAGCGTTTTCCCCAAATACATGAGGAGCTGAGCTGGGATTAGACCCCAGACCCCCAGCTCACAATCCCTTGCTTTAACTGCTAGCTCAGCCCTTGCTCATTCTGGTGTGGGAAAAGCAATTGGGAATAAGAAGCTATTACTGTGGCAGGCAGTCTGTAGGGGATAGAGTTACAGTGTTTACAATAATGTATTATTTAGGACCGGGTTGCGATTTGAGATGGACTCGAGCTGCAAATTCAGAGGCACTGCTCAGATTGAATACTGAAAACCCCGCAGCAGAGAAGTGTTTGAGTTTGAGGTTTGAGATCTATTACTGTGGATTTCCAGAGATGCCCATTCCTGAGGTCCACAGCACATCATCTGCAGCACTAATCTCTTGCCCTCAATACTCTTTTATACCACACAGGAGAAGAGACAGGAGCATTTTCTGTGCCGTGCCGTTCCATGATGATTCCTCTCTTCCTATTGACCAACTCAAGCAAAATCATTTACAGGACTAATAGAAGGGGCAAGACTTTCCCATTAAAATGGTTTTGTGCCTCTCATTGCCTTGTGTATTTGGAATGCGCACCAAAACAGAAGAAGAAGGGATGCTGATGGGTGTTATTTGCTCTTTCATTTGAACATTGCTGGCTGTTTTCAAATTGAACTTAAACAGAGGTCCACAAGAGTTTAAACCTGATTAAAAGGATGCAGGAGAACATGAAATGCTGCTCTCCAGAAGCTATCAGACTCCCTGTTAATCTGTGCTGACACCTTTTGAGCATCAGGGTGAAGAGACAATAAAGACCATGGGGCAAATAGGATCAACACACAAAAAAAAGTGAATTAGTGAATTAATGAAGAAAGATCTTGAGAAAAAAATGTCTTTGATACCTAAAAATATAGTGTGTATTCATTTAAAAGCATATTTTCAATGCAGGGATAAGTGCACACAGCAGGGAAGAAAATACAAGAGAGAGGCTGTAGTAGAGAGTGTAGAGGGTGAATTTAACCGACAATAGATCACTAGAGCCTGTGGTATCACGTTTAGAGGGTTAAAAGGCTAAACATCTTTGTATTTAATGGAAGATGCTCCTAGAATTCTCAAAAGCAAAAGAAGGAGAGAAAAATGTGCTGCCTAGGAACTTGAAAGAGATGTACTTTTGAGCCCAGAACCTGGAAAGCTGCAAATGTATTCAACGGGGAGACCCAACAGATACGTTTCTTCTCTTCAGCTCATCAGGGAACAGCCTCTGTCCCGGGGCATTGGCTGTCACTGAGACCATTCCCAGGTGTGCTGCTCAGGCTGTGTGTCCTGCCCCATGTCCAGGTTGCTCCAGGATCTGTTCGTTTGCAGGATAGGTTTAGAGGGAGCTTTCAGAGCCTTTTAAACTTGTTGATTTTTACAATGCACTTCTTGACAAACAGATGAGGGGAATCCTCAACCAAGAAAGGTTTGCTTTGCCAATAGCATGTCAGGCAAGCTCTGCATGTGTCCGATTTCATAGTGAAATCCTTGTTATCACTTTGCTGAAAAATTGCTCTTGGGTATTAACCAGCCTGGAGTTTGCAGGGCTGGGCCCAAAGGAGAGATTAAATTTTGGAGAACGAGCATTACGTGCTGATCATTGTCTTGGCTAGACTTTTATCACACTCCATTTGAATCAAGAAGTCCCCTTGTTTTTGTAGGGAAGTCATACTCTGTGGGTAACTGCTCTCTCTAAAATCCAATAAATGATGTTCTTGGAGAACAAAGATCTGAGGGTGCTCTATGGAAAAGGGATAACACGAACAAAGCTCCACCATACACTAAAATCAGCAAAACTGCTTAAGGCAATCCAATTGCATTTTTCTATTAGTATTGTGTTGTGGTGCTAAACAGAAAATGACAACTGTGAATAAGATAAAGGTCTTCATTGGGCATGAAAAATTGAAATTGTTACTTTAAGGAAAGAGATTTATATTTTTTTTAAACACCATAAAACATTTATGATAACGTTTTAGAAAATTAGGGAGGGGAGGATTGGCTTGAAGTCTCCTAAAGTCATTAAATTTGCATGTTGTTGTTCAAAGCAATGGTTAAAAAAGCAAGAAAAGGAAAAGGTCTAGAAGGCATGAGTATCTGTGTTTGAATAGATATTTGACAGCTTTATCTGAGAATCAGAAACCTGGTGCTTGAACTAGTTTGAGGCTGAATGAGATGTTTTAACTGTGAGCTGGGCTGAGAATTTCTGAAAGCTTAGTGACTGAGGTGGAGCGTGAACTTTCCATGCTACAGAGGGGAGAAGAGGTTCATTCCCAGTGGATACTGGATACACCTCAGTCCTGAGACAAGGCTGCTCTGTGGGACCAGCTCCTGAAAGCTCAGGAGAAAGCTTTCTATCTCATCAGAAATGGCAAGTCTGATGGGGAGTGACTGAGGGACCTGGGAGTGTTCTGTCTGGAGAAAAGAAAGCTGAGGGGAGACATGAGCACTCTCTAAAACTCCATGATTGATGGGGTCAGTCTCCTCTCCCAAGTAACATGTTTCAGGACAAGAGGAAAAGGCCTCAGGTTGCACCAGAGGAGCTTTAGGTTGGAAATTAGGAAGAACTTTTTCCCTGAGAGGGGTGTCGGCCCCTGTGTCAGGCTGCCCAGGGAGATGGGGGAGTTCCCAGACCTGGAGGGATCCCAAAGCCATGGATCTGAGGTGCTGAGGGCCAGGGGTTAGTGATGAGCTTGGGAAGGCTTGGACTTAAAGGTCTTTTCCAACAAAACCAATTCTATGACTCCATGAAATAACTGCCCATGTGAGCGTGGCAAGTGGAGTCAAGGGGAGGTGGGGTGCAGGTGCCATACAGAGAATATCACATCTCTCACCATGCCAGGGGGAGAACAGATCTCCATCACCCCCTTGCCGAGGGAATCCAGGCGTGCTGCCCCCATCCTCCTGCACGGCTGCTGGGAGAAGCCCTCCCCGCTGCTCTGCAGGCAATCACCTCCCTCACCACCCACCCAACAAGAGCAGCAATTTGTTCCTTCTCTGCGAAAGATTAATTGTGGCACAGGAGTAAACACAAAGACTTCAAAAGAGCCAGTGAGCCTGACTGGAAAAGTTGGCACTTGCAACACAACCACGAGAGGCAGCGACAGGCGTGTGTATCATGCTGCACCGGGACAGAGCTGTAGGGAAGCTGCCTCGGCACGCTGGCGGCCGGCGGAGCGCTGGGGAAGCCGCTCGCTGCCTTTCGCTGCTTAGGAAATGACGTTCTTCATTTTTTATTTATTTCCTCAAAAGAAACAAGCAATTACGACACCATCCTTTCCCCACAGCACTTGGGGGAGGTTTATCAATTATAACCTAGGAGAGCGGCCCCGTGTTAAGGCTTCAAATGCGTCTCATTAAAGGTGTTTTTTAGGGAGAGTGGTGGAAAAACAAAGAACTGCTGTGCTGTTGTCTTTTACTTCTCTTTAATGTCGGGTTCAGAAGTAATGATGTTGGGAACAATCATTCTCCAAGCCTCCGTTTCTTTGTGTTTACTCATTAAACACAAGAACCAGGTGCTCTCACGGGGAAATGCACGTTGTAACATTGGCTTTAGAAATCAAAAGTCTCTTCACTTTCACTAACAAGCACGTATTTGCAGGGAAGAGACTGGGAAAAAAGCAAGCAGGACCTGCTTTAAAAATGAAATATTACTACCCAGCCCTGCGATATTAGCTCATCTAAGCTGTCCTGATTTCAGAGAGGTGTTGGTGGGAGGTGTTTGATTACAGGGTGTTCACGCTGCCTCGTGTTTGGTTGTGGTGCTCTGAGCTCCTTGCATCGCTGCTGCTGAGAGAGGGGCTCCTTCAGGCATGTCTCGGAGCAGGGGAGGTCAGCTCTAGCTCTCATCCATCTCCACTGATAAGCCAGGGTAACCAGTTCCCTTTATACAGAGTGCACAGACATTGCTGTGGAAGGTGTTTCAAGCTCTGTAATATTTCAGGAGCAGTTTGATGACCTAAGTATAGACACCTGGTGCCACTCTGGACTCCTCAGGGCATGCATAAGATCTGCATGAGCAGATCTAGCTGGGGGGAGGCTTGTGCCTGCAGATGGAGCGTGCAGAGGTCAGGGAGGTGCCCCAGGGCACCTGAAACCTCCATCTGCTCACCCGTGTTTAAGCTCACCCCAGATGTGATGTGCTGCCCGGATGCGACAGGGTCACATCAGGGCTCGAAAGATCAAAAAGCTCTTCCTTCTGGGGGAAGCTCACTCAGGTTTTTGAAGTTTCTGTAGGCAGAGTACAGGTCCAAGCTGCGAAGCTACTCTGAAAGTTTCTCTGTCATCTCTGTCTGGAATATTCACAATCTGGTGCTGGCATTTGCTATGCATCACCTTCTCCACAGCAATGGGGGACCAGGAAAACTCAGGATTAAGATCTCAAGCTGTTTTTCTTGCACTAGTTTTTTATTTGGGTACACTGGCTTTGACAACCAGAGGGAAACAGCTTGAACGTTGCGTGGATGTCACCACCAAGGCTGGGAAGGAGTAAAAGGCTCTCCCTTGGGATGGATGCATGGAGGTGGAATGAATTCACATGTGCAGGAGGCAGAAGGCTGCCGTGTGCTGACCTTTTTGTGTAGGAAAGCCCTTGGGTATCTTTGTGAAATGCTACGAACTTGTATATTCCCACAAACTGTGAAATTTTAAACAAACAAGAATAATCTCTTCTTTCATCATGGAGTAGGAAACTTCTGTTTCTACAGGAAATGGTTTTTTGGGATTCGTTTTTGCAAGGTTTCAGCCAATCCTGATTTTAGCACCACCTTGGTGAAGCTCAGGGCTGGACCTTTATCTGTGCTGATTTAAACCAGTGCCTTCCCCCAGCTGTGAGTGACAGGAGTGGCAGAGGAGGCATGTGCTCAGGGCACCAGCCAGCCCATTCTGGTGCTGACCTCCATTCACAATCATCCAAATGGCAAAACTCACCTAAATGGGGCTGCTTTCAGCTCCAGCCCCAGCTGCCTCACAGCTCCTCTTGCTGAGCCCCGCTCCTGTGAGCGATCCCATTGATGCCGAGCCTGAGGATCTGTGTTAAAAGTTGTGAGTGCTGCTCTGCCGCTTCCAGCCCACCTTCCCTGAGCCAGTCGCTTCAACTTTTCACTTGTCCTGCAGGAAAGCCTGTTAGTGGGAAGATATCAAGGGGAATCTGTGTAGATGTGATTGGCAAGCTGTGTTCTTAGTTCTTGGTGCTTTTTTGAGCCGTCGTCTTTTCCCCAGCAGTGCCTTTTAATTCAGGTTTTACAGCTGACCTTGTTACTGTTGTTAGTACAGTTTTTTCCTTTCCCCTTTTTTTCGGCATAGCACTTCTGTAAATGTTTTTGTTCTTTGTTCTAGTTCACTGTCCCTTTGAGGTTCCCTCTGATGTCTAGTCAGTGGCGTGTTTTTGATAAATCCTTCCCTAGCTGGTGCATCTTCTCTCCAGGTATCAAAACTCAGGGCAATGGTTATTGAAGGGACGCTCATTAGAGTGATATATGATTTCAACGCCGCTGCCACCGCTAAGGAGTGGGTGCCTCCAAGTCAACAAATGGGCCAGCATTTAAACAAAGAAGCAGAAGACCTGCCCTTTCAGACCTACCGGGTAAAACCTCAGCTGAGCGCTGGGCCTTTGTGAGCGGGGCTTTGATTGCCACAGGCGTGGTGGGGAAAGCAGCATGCTCTGCAAACTGCTTGTCAGCCCCATCCCACCAGCAGCTCAGGCCCCTACCTACTGACAAGGGGCAGGAGTGGGCTCCTGCACGGTCTCATGCAGCAGAACTGTGCTTTGAGGTTCGAGGTGAAGCTGAAAGACAGGAAGCAGGATGAAATGAGCTCTGGTTTGTACCTCTTTGCTGCTCACGTTGTCTTCTTGCAGTGTGGGTGAAGGGGGCTGTGAGCCAGACACAGAACTACCTGATGGAGCTAGAGAGTTCCTAAAATCCTGCTGGCACAACAGCTATGCTCTGGCCTCTGTGCTGCTCCATGGGAAGCTGAGCTGACCCTCATCCCCTCAAAGGATGGACCTGAACTTGCACCTGAACCAAGTCCTTGGATTCAAGCTCATCTCAACCAAAAAAACCTGTCTGCAGCAGAATCCAAGTCATACCCAGCCCAATGCAGTTTCTTTATGTACTAAGGGTTCACTGTAAAGCTCTGCCTCCCTGGGACCCTTCTTTTCTGTTGACCTGTCCTCAGGCTCTAAGAGATGGTGCACAAGGTGTTTCTCAAGTTGATGTAACATTTCTTGCATCTTCTTGAAGTCCTCTGTGAACAGAGAGCAGAGCAGGGAGGACCAGCAGCTCCAGGTTCTTCGCACCAGCCAAATGGAGAACTGTGGAATCTGGGGATCCTCATAAAAGGGAAACCAGCAGTCTCACCTCTGTACTTTGCCAGCATAGACCTTTTGTCTTGGATTATTCAGGAACCTTTCTTGTGTTATGCATAGTAAACAGGCTTTCCTTGAGTCTCTCTTATGTTAGAGGTTTGACAATGCAAAGGGCTTTGTTCTGGTTACAAGCATTGCAAAGAGCATCCCTAAGGTTTGTTTACACCAAAGGGCAATGGCATAATAATAATCCTCTGTGCATCATGCAAGGGCTTGCAACAGGAAAGGTAATGCCTAACGACCTTCATTTCTTAAATGCCTTCCAAACTCCTCCTCAGACACTAGAGGGTGAAGCTCTGCAATTCCAAGTTAGTAACAGAGGGAAAAGTAAGTAACAGGGAAAATGAACCACTGAAAGGTCAAAGGCAGTGTCTGAGCCAGGAGACTTGGCTGCTTTGATTATGTCAGCACTGCCCTATATTCAAAGAACCTTTAGGAAATTAAAGAAACTCTGAGTTGGACAAAGTTGAAGTTAAAACCAGGACTGAATGGCCTTTGGTGATGCTTTTTATACTTCTGAAACATTGCAAGATGCTGCTCCCAGACCAGGCAGGTCCCACTGACACTGCTGAGGACCAGCAGAAATTCTGTTGGAGTCCAACGTGACACAGGTTTCCAGGACTGTCAGCAAAGCTTAGGTAGCCTTAACATAAAGTCAACCTTAAATTCTCTTCATGGTTTCACTTCAAGAGTCAAGCCAGCTGCCAAGTGCAAACACTGGAAGTAGATCCCTTAATTTAACGTTAACTTTTGCTTGTTGCAACACGATGGGCATATTCCAAATGCACCACTACTTTGTTCTGACTCTAATTCACACATCCACACCTGCCTAAACTGCTGGTGACTTTCTCAGTTGGATGCACATGCACACATCCCGGTGTTGAGCTGTGTCAGCAAACGCTGTGCCTTGCTGCTTTAAAAATATTGCCAAATGCTTGTTTGGTGCCAATGAGCAAGCTTCATGCAGCCAAAACCAAAATGCAAATAGGAGGTTTGGCCCATTGCTGGTGAGACTCTTCAAAGCAGGACTCCCCTTCCTGTGATGTGAAGACTTTGAGATGGAATCCCCCCAAGCAAGAACAGCTCTCAGAAGGGATGCCAGCACCTGGTAAAATCAAAGCTTTGAAGACCAGCCTCCCCATTGATAGAAGTCTTCACATAAGTATCCTCCTATCTTCTCTGATGCCTTTCCAGTGTCAGCAAACTTGAAGCTACGGAACGAGGAGAGGGGTGGGATCCCTCTGATACACCCTCACTGGAACAGCAGGTCTTGGCTTTGCCGGGGGCCATCACCCAGCCGCGCAGATGGGTCGCACTGACCTTTTTCTGTCTGACTCAGGGGGCTGGCAGGTGAGTTCTAGCAAATCTTGCTGAGGTGGTTGGACATGTTATCACATCTCCACTTCCCCTTCTATCTGTCCTATTGTCTGCCCTCCAGTCCCTCACTGAGCTGGCAGAGCTAAGCACTGTGAGCACTCGAGGGGAAAGCCAGAGGCTTCACAGAGATGGGCGAGGAGAGGAGGCTTTTCTATCAGACTCTGCAGGTAGAGTCTTTGATTCCTCATGCTGTACGAGCAGAAACCTCTGGCAGGGGTAGGGCAGGGGGATAATGAGGCAGTAACAGCACCAAAAGCTTTGTCAGATCTCATCCACTGGAGCTCTAACGTGCCAAATCCTCCTTTTTGGATCTCCCCCAGGGAGACTGTGGTGTGGCAAAGGAGGGTAAACATCACACCTTGTCTTCACTGCAACACTGTGGCATCTTCCAGTGGAAGCACAATGCTTTCAACCTCCTCCTCCCCTGACAAAAAGAGAACCAGTCACTTCATCCTCTTCCCAGAACTGACCTCTCCTTCTCTTCCTCAGGCTGTTCTTCACCAAAGCAATGCTCTCCCTGCACCAGGCAGGGTATTAGATGACTCATAAATTGCTTTATTATTATTTGATTGGACACCCTTTTACTTTAATGTGTGACCTGCTCAATTACAGGGAAAAGAACCCATTTTCTGGTCTAAAGTCTCTCTTTCTTACAGAGGAGCCTTTCTCATTTTAAGTTATCCCCAAAAGATTTCCAATAATAGGGCACAAAAACCAGGAAGGAGTCAGGCTTCATCTCACTTCTTATCCTTTCCTCTAATCAAGTGACACTCCTTAGCACCCTGCAATACCTGTCTTGGAGCCTGTTTTCGGGTGAGAGTTGTCCCCTGGCCAGGAAGGAAGGAGGTGGAAATAGAAAGAAAAACCCTCAGGCTGTCCCTGGGAAGAGGATCTGGGAGTACAGTGGTTTGGGCACATGGGCCAGGGGAAAGGTTTTGGCTAAGGAAGTGTCCGTGCAAGTCATTCAGTGTATGGATAAAGGCCAGGAGGAATCTGTGCATCACTTTCTGGTTGCATTCCTTAGGAGACCAAGGTAGTCTGTATTCCTGAGAGCACAGCCGATAAGAGATATGCTGCTCCTCTGCTCATCTTCCTCCAAGTCCTCGAAGATTTAGTCTTGCTAACTTTGGGGTACTTTGGGAAGAAATGGATGTTGGCACTGAAGTGCTCAGGAGAGGGTTTATGTGTGAGAGGGGATTCTCTCTCGGGGTCTCTCAAGCAGAGCATGGCTGCTCCTCAGTCTTCCCAGAGGGAAACTCAGCCCCATGTTTGCTCAGATGGATTATTTTATATCATTTCAAGATATTTCCTTTCTGAACAAGAAATCTACTGCTTATGTCCACCAGACCCAAAACTGGAACTCTCCATTAAACAAGAAACTGCAAGAATGTTAAAGCTGCATATTATGATCTTAATGAATTATCTGTTTTAAAAAGGGAAATCAGTGAAGAGCTGCTAGGCCAAGTGAGGAATGAGATTGTTCAAAGGAATTACCCCAGCCAAGGCCCAGGATAAAAGTATTTTCAATAATAGCATTAGACCAAGAAGAAGCACAGCAAGAAATGCCAACTGTGGTCTCTAAATGCTTAAGCAACTTGAAATCTAAAGATGAAAAGGCACTGTACACTATTTACTCTTATTAATACTGAATTGTACAGAAGTACATTTATATTTCATACCTCTTTGAACTGGGAAATATGTATAATTCCCACAAGAGGATAAAGTATTTTTGCACTGAAGGATTAGAGAGGTGCTGTTGAAAAGACAATTTAAGGTACAGCTCTAAAAGGGACTTTGACAGTAGGTCTGGCTGCTGCTCTTGCACTTTCATTAGTGCCCGGAATTGTTGGATCACGTCAGCGTTTTGCGAGCGTAGGCCATGCAGGGAGGGGAACGTTAAGTAGTCCTAGCAGATCTTAAGCAAATTGCTGTGTTATTTGAAGGTGGAGTTCTGCTGAAGAATCAAGGGGCTGATACATGTCTTTGACCACTTTCCAGCCTTTGTGATGGTGTCCACCACTGTGACCCACTGGACCTCATCCATCTGCAGCCACAGCCTTTGCAAGGCGCTTCCGCTGAGGTACCTCCCGAAACTAGGGAGAGGAAAGTGCTTGGTCTTGCTGCATGTTCCTGTTTGAACCCAACCCATCATCTCCTTAGATGCATTTCTCTGTTGGAAGGTTGTTAAGAGTGACATGCCTCTAGTAATGTAATCTGTCATTTGAATAAAGCAAGTGCCGTGTTCTGCAGGTGACTCCTTTGTGCCAGGCTCAGAGAAGCAGCGTAAAAGGACTGATTGTGTGTGACTTCAAACTTCAGTGTACACAAAAAGTAGAAAAGATAAATAAAAGCCACAGAGCATTAGCTTGCACCCTCAAGTTAACAAACCCTACCTCATCAGCTGGGTGTCTAGAAGAGGATAGTGCCCTTTCTGAAAGGAAAGAGCCCCTGCGTCGCTTTCAGTCGCTTCAGTAGATGGTCGGATATAACCATCAGCCTTGTGAAGTCTTGGGATCACAGAATCACAGAATGTTAAGGGTTGGTGCATCCAAAGACCTCCTGTCTCGTGACCTTGCTTGCTCTCAGGCAGGGCAGCTGAGGGGATGTCAGGTGGGCTCAGCCCACATCAACTCCTCTCAACCCGCGCTCCCGTGAGCTTGCGTTTGGCTGGTTACCGCGGGGTTATTCCCCTCAGCCCCGGCTGCAGGCGTGAGGGAGCACGGCTTTGCCTCCTTCACCCCGGGGTACTGCCGCTGCTGGCCATGGGGGACAGCGATTTCTAACCAGCAAACATTAGTTGGAAGACTCCATTGTACCAACCCACCGTGGGGAGGGGAAGAGGAGCAGATAATGAGCTACTGCCTGATCAACCGCGAGAAGAAGGTATAAAAGATAGAGACCATTAGAAAAGAACAAGGCTTTAAATACCATCTGAGAATTTGGCTGAAAAGGCCTTTATTAGGTTAGAAAAAAAATCTACATTTAACAATATAGAGTACCCAGTCCTGTAGATTTCTACCACAAACTCCTCTGAAGTGAGCTACAAAGGATTGTGATGTTTCTTCTTTCAGACTTTTTTTTTTTTTCCACATGAACTTTTTTTTTTTAAGGCACCGTATCCCAGTGAACTATCCTCCATTTCTTTTTCTTGCTGAAGCTGCAGATGTACATTATGCTAGTGTGAAAAAAAGCTAATTAAACTGCATAGGCTCTGCAGGAGGCAGAGAAGGCCTGCAGTGCACGGGGGATGATTGATTTGGACTGTCACACAGCTCTGCTGGGTGTCATAACTTAGTGACAAATAAAGGATTACAGTGTCCCAGAGTAACTCTCTCCCTTTTATTGTTCACCAGACATCAAAGCACAAAAGCATATTAGCATTTTTAATAAGTAGTTAGGTCAGTGGTGGCTTACAGTTTGGAATTACTTTATGTAAAACCAAAAGGAAAAAAGAAAATAAATGAAAGAAAACCCAAACTTACTGGTAGATTAAAAAAAAAAAATGAAATAGCCAGAAGGCAGGAGTGATCCTGGCATTGCTGGTGATTGAGAGAGTGTTATTTGTCTTAAAACACGCAGGGAATGTGAGTTCTCGATCCATTGTCTGAAAGCTGCACTTCTAGCTATAAAAATAATATCAAGAAGTTGACAAACTGTTATCAAAAAAGCAACTATTGAACTTGCAGTGTTTGAGGCCTGTGTGGAGCATTGGTTGTGTAGTTTTCGTGGGGAGTTTATTGTTTTCTGCTCACAACTGGCAGGAGAAAATGAATTTTTTTTTTTACATCATCTTATCTCTAATGAACATTTATCCCTGGAAATAAAATTGTGAGTGTCTTGTGTTTTTAAGAAAGCATAGTTTGAGGGTGTTTACTTGAAATAAACTGAACTTAGATATGAAAAGCTGAACCAGGATGGAATAATGATGCTGGAGTTCTTATTGGGATGCAATTAGCTCAGCCTAATCACTAACCTTTCCCTTTGAAGTGGACAGTCATTTTTGATGGCGTTGGGCTGCTCTGCAGCAGCAGAGGGAATAGCATGAGCAGGAGAATGTCTGCCAATAGGATGCTCGGGTTCTTGGTTGTGTCTGTGCATTCACACAGCCTGTGGCTCCCAGCTTCTGAAGGACTGTCACCACGTTGCTCCCAGGGTTGCATACTTCAAGATGTTTAGAAATACCATACAGTGCTTGGGATAAATCTTTATATATTAAGTTCTTGGCTGGAAACACCTTGCTTTATGGCGGATTTTATCAAAACCAGAGATGGAGAGTGAGGTGAGGGTGTTTGGCCCCAAAGCTACTCACCCGTCACTATCCAACCCCACAACCCCACACCTGCAGGCACCAGTGGCTGGTGGCAGCGAGCTCTGGGTCAAACTGAGATCCATCACCTTCTCTTTGAAAAGGTTGTCATAAAGATGCAAACTCCACTCTCCTCAGCTCCTCTCTCAATGGCATAACAGTCACTGGATTACTACCAACATGTGAGATGCAGTCGCTAAAATCAGTTTATTCACCCCAAAGACCCCACGTGGGGTTTTTTGATGGCTAGTGTCACTGTTATGGGTTGCTGCCTGGCACTGTCCTTGACACTGTTCTATTAGCTTTGATGCTGGTGTTTGGGAAATTAACCCTTTACTACCTGCCCTCTCTTGTCTTGGTGCTTTACTTGCATCCCTTGCTGCTACTGCTTATTTCATTGCAAAAGCCATCCAGCACTAAGGGCATTGAAGGTGTTTTTGGTGGCAGGAGTCACATTTTCTGGACCTGCACTGCAAGATAGACAAGAAACTCAAAGGTTTCTTCCTCGGTGCTTGTGAAAATGCTGCATTTCAATGGGACACTTCACTGAGCTCATCTCCATATGCCTGCTGTGTCCCTTTCACCAGGCTAGCACGGTCACTGGCTAGAGCTGACAGTACCACCAGACTCCAGCTATGGGACAAATGCATCCCTCTGTGTTGACAGCAGCCTGTTCAGGACAGGAGGGATCTTCCATGACTCTCATTTACCTCCTTAGATATAAATTTAGAATTTTCTTGCCCCTTCTTTGCAGCTGTACAAACTTCTTTCCTGCCTCACCAGGTCCAGCAGACTTCCCTCTGTCAAGGACAGCAACTGCCAGAGTGGAAAAGCTGCATTAGGAAAGAATAATGTGCATTTTTAAGCTGTCTCTTTATATAGCTTAGGAGCTGAAAATGAGGAAGGGGACCCAGATCTCTGCAGAGCTCCAGCCAATATACCATAGACCATCAATGATGCAAGGCCACATTTAGGGAACTGCTGGAATGGGCCATAATCATAGAATCATAGAATGGTAGGGTTGGAAGGGACCTTTAGAGACCATCTAGTCCAACCCCCCTGCAGTTTTCATATTATCCCTGGAGAGATTTTATAACAATTCTCTTAATAATTTTTAAAATGAAAACTTCATTTTCTTGGCATGAAATGACCTTTCTTAAAAAAAATAATAAAATGAACTCACCACGAGGGAAAAGCCTGGCACCTGGATACCTGTGGGACAGGCACCTTATAAATACCTGTGATAGGTAAGAAGAGTTGACATGAAAGTGATCTTAAGAGCCTGTCTTTCATTTTCAAAGACAAGAAGATGTTCCTCAGTTAAAGACAAAAATCATATTAGTAAACCATTGTGAGTTTGTCACTGTGTTTGGATTACTTTATGCTCTTGGGGCTACAAGGCTGTGATGGAAGAGTCCAGATGAGCTGGAAATCCTGGGATGTGAATGTAGGTGATTCTCATACTCACATTATGAGAGACTTTTTGCATGAGGGTTCTTGCAGTCCCCAGTCCTCAGGATCTTACTTTTCCCAATGACTTCCTCCTTCACTCAAATAAGAGCCAACAGTGTGAGTTGATTTTCTGTCAGACAGGATTTCTGCAGACCTGCTCTGCATTTCCCAGTTACTTCTCTAGACTTTTCTGGGATCTGGGAATCTCTTTCTCTTTGTGAATCTTGTACACTTACTTGCTCTTGTAGTTTGGAAGGCTCCTGCATACTTGAAAACGATGGCTTCATTTGTTTTTCCAAGTTCTTACTGAACCACTCGTTGGTGTACAAGCGACATTCCAAGCCCAGGATTAATGAAAGCTCCTTTCTTCTTTGTACAACTTGTATTACGTCAGAAATTTCTCCACATGCACACCAGTTCCAGTTATCTGATTGATATACTTAGACATCACTCATGAAATATGCCTTTATTCATGCATTTATGTCTATAAACTGAAAAGGACCCTTTATTCTGGAGGAAGAGTCCTGCAGCTCGGAGCTGAGCTCTATGGCTCCGTCAACAGTTGAGCTGGCTCCTTGCCAAAACCCAGTCTTATCTTTTCAAGCAAAATTGGTGGAAGGAACCACATGAGTGAAATTTGAAAGATCCATTTGGGAAAAAAAAAAAACCCCACTCCACAAACTCATGATGTCACTTCAAATCCCCAGCTGGCAGATGCTGGCTGGCACCAGCACATTCGCTCTGCTCTCGGTGACGTGACTCCTCTTGATGCCCTCAGGGGAAGCAAAGGGTAGACTATCTGACCCTAAAAATCATTACCTGAGGACTTTGCTCTTAGGGCTAAATGCTCCATGTGCTGCACAGCGTGGAGGAGAGAGGCTGAATGGGAAAATTGGGAAAAGAGCCAGTGGCATTGGTGGAAAGAGGATCCTGTGGGGCCAGCTCATCTCAGACATGATGCATAACCCCATCCCAGAGCAGCTGGGTTTTGTGTCCGTTGTTCCTGGTGTTGCCTGATGTGGAGATGAAGATGAGGATGAATATTTGCAGTGGATATTCATTGCATGGGAGCCTCAGCCAGACGAGGGCACCATTGGGCTTGGGCATTCACTCTCCCTGAGCCCTTCAGGCCCACAAGGCAAGACCTAACAGAGAGGAAACTGGTGAACAGGTAGAGTGCAAATAACAGCACTTTGATTATATGTATGAGCCTGAGAGGAAAATCATGGCCATCACCTGCACATCTGCTATGTGAGGTTATCTGAGCAGGACTGTGGGAAGTCAGCAGCTCATTAACATCTCAGGCTGCCTGCAAATGAATGGTCTAACGGCAGCCTAGGAGAGGCTTGCAAGTTGCCTTTGCCAAGAGAGGGAGAGGACAGCACAGGGCCCAGGATGCTGTTTTGTGGTCAGGTTTATGGCCTGATGTCCTCAGGCTGCAGGTGTTCACCCTGCTGAGACTAGCTGGGATTGGGAGCATGGAGCTTTCATCCTGGATGATACTGGCCTGAAGGCAAAATGTGACCTCTGTGTGTTGTTTCTTTCACTCTTTTTATCCCAAGCATGAATATCTGGGAAAGTCTGGATAAGAAGTTAGAAGTGAGCTTCTCTTCCATGCACCTGGAGACAGGTGGGGCTGGCAGTAGTTTTGACCAAATAAAACACCGAGAAACAAGTTTTAGTTCTGCAAGAGACAGCAGCGTTCAACCCATGACAAGTCCCACCAAAGTCTGGAGGAGTTTCTGTTTGACTGGTTCCAGTATGCATCATTTCAAACCCCATCCTGGGACTCTGACTTCCTCTTTGACAAGTGCCTGAGCCATGAGGCTGCTCAGAGAGCCCATTTGCTAAAGGATTTCCATAAGCCACGAGTCATTAACAACCTCACACCTTAGCAGGCAGACCCAAGCAGAGAAGCCAAAGCCCAGAGGGGCTTAATTTCTCTCCTGTCCCTCCGCAGACTGGGCCATGACTAATGCCAAAAGGGGTTTATGCTATTACTGTGAGAGTTGTAGGATACAGCATTTCAA
This sequence comes from Urocolius indicus, assembly GCA_013401255.1. Lineage (NCBI taxonomy): Eukaryota > Metazoa > Chordata > Aves > Coliiformes > Coliidae > Urocolius > Urocolius indicus. The sequence continues at coordinate 152,270 of WBNH01001283.1, forward strand.
TCACTTCATTACTTTTAACACTCTGCTGAGTTAAGCACGTGCTGCTGTGGAAGGAGGCAGCAGCTTTTGCACAAAAACCCAGCTTTTGGAGAAATATTTGTGCACTCTGTGCAAAAGCAAAGCCTATCAATGACCAAGAGGAAAAGCAAAACCCCAAAGTCAGTTTTTACTCAGACACTCCAAAATATGGAGGGAAAAAAAGCAAAGTGATAGCAGGTCTGTGCAAATACCTAAGTATGGTCATGTAATATATATTACAGGATGTGCAGAGGATAAACAGGCTTAGGGGTATTGCAGGCACCACAGAACAGTTTTCTCATGTATGTGCAACAAACAGCAGAGGATTTATTTTTCACCTTCATTTTTCAGCTGAGAGACAAATAAGCTAAAATGACAGAGGGAGAATGGAAGAAATAAGCAGCCTTGGATCTGGACTAAATACACTGCTAGGATAGAATGTTAATTTTACCCAGATTTGGTTTAGCTTGGGAAAAAAAAGAACAGCACTTTTTTTTCCCCCTCAGAGCTGTCTGCATACTGTATAAATGTGGTGCTTCCCAAATGTCACTGCAGAACTGACAGCCATGGCCAGGTTGGCTTCCTCTGCTCCAATCACCCCTTCACTGGAGATATCTCATATCAGCACGTGGCCTCTCTGAACATATACACTGTGAGAGAGTGAGAGGTGAGGCTGGGAGTCCTGACTGCAAGTTCCCTTGCTCTGCTTGGCTCGCATCAGGCCTCAGTTAAAAGAGGAGTATTTGGGAATTAGGAATATTGAATCAATTATTAAGACTCTTCAGGGATTACACAAAGTCAGCTGTGAACTGTTTGGTGTTTCAACTCCTGCTTTAGCTAATTCCTGATTTGGGGAAGATTTCCAGCCGTCAAAAGGCTCAGGTAGGTAATCAGCATTTGTCTGTGGCATAAAGTACTTTTAATCACTCATCCCTTCCTGAGTGCACTCCCACTTCCTTTAGAAATTCAACTTTTCAGACATAATTTAGAGAAAACCAAGGAAATCCACCCTCCTCCCCACCAAACCAAGTTAAGGAAGATTTATGGCAGGACTATAACTGGCAATGGGATTTGGTTTTGGTCATTACTGATTTGATTTTATAAACATTTCAATGTGCTTGTGCCGGCGCACCTAAAGCTCTGTCTGGTGCAGGTTGCAGGTGTGTCATGGACTTGTTAATGCCCGTGGGGAGCTGTTTGTGAACGATGAGGGTGGCCAGCTGACAGGACTGGTGGTGTGTTATTGGGTTATGAGCTGGTATGGCTTCTGGTTAGGAAAGCTTATGGTGACCTTGAGGCTGCTCCACATCGTGAAGATGTCCAGAGACATTCAGGGAAGTGTACAAGGCATTCTGCCTCATCTCTGAATCCTCCTCCAGGCAGAGCAGAGGTGAGCCTGAGGGTAAGAACCAGGGACCAAAATCAAGGTCTTCAAGGCTTCCCTGAAGAGTCTGGCAGAAAAGATTATGTCTAACATTAGAGAGCATCTCTGGTTCAAAGTAGCGAGTGGATAGGGAAGAGTAAAATAATGTCGTTTGTAAGATCCCACTGTGCTCTTTCTCTGTGGAATCCCCTGGTCTAGTTGGGTGAGGAGCATTTGCAGTGAAGGAACAGTGACGTTTGCTTTGCAGACACAAAGGCCTCCTCACATGTGATGCAGGAGGGATGTCCAAAAGAGCTCTGACCTCCGCTAACAGCAGTTAGATTAAAATATTCTGCTGCAGGATCACAGTGACATCTGAAACTTTCTTTCAGACATTTTCTTCCCTCTCCCTTTTTCTCATCTCTTTGGGTCCTTTGGCCCATATGTTGCTAATTTTCTGTCTTTTCAAAGCACTCTGTTTCATTTAAAGTCAGAATACATTCTATTCATCACCATGAATACTGGTGAAAAAAGAGATCTCAAAGGTCAGTGTTCCCCTTAATATATAAAATAAATGAGCAAAGCACTCTTTTTTCCCCCCCCCTTTAGCTTATTACTTTTCTTAATCTACTTTTTAGGTCTACTGTGTGAGATCACAGGAGGGACTTAAGCAATCGCTTCTAGAAAGGCTTCTTATGTATTCTTGCAAGAAAGAAGGCCCTCAAAAATACATGCCTTTGTAGTTTGATCTGCTGAGCCAGGCTCCAACCAAGCTAATTACTGGTCAGCAAGCTGGTTTGCCACTATGGTGACATGCACAAGTACCCAAAGGACTTCCCTCACCAGGAGCCTGCTTTCCCTTGCTGTCCATCATATTTACCCAGGAAAAAAAAAATTCCTCCTTCTTTGCTGAGATGTTGCACTACACCTTAAAATCTGTGCAAGGGAAAATAACAAGCCAAACCAGTGCCTTTTGGGTTTTTGAATCAATAATTCAGTAGACTATAGTCTTACCAAGATGCAAGTTAAACTGTGAAAAGCACTTGTAACCAAGAAAAGCATGTGGGATGATCTGCTTGTTTAGATACTGTTGTTGTAGAGGTGTGGCTTGTTTGTAGAAGACCATCGTGGGATTAAATATCTGGAAGGACTTGTAGTAAATTACCATGCAGCCTGCAAAGAGTTAATCGCATCAGTAGCCCACTAGTTTCTTGCCTCTCTACAGTTTGCAGTGACAAAAGCTGATCTCTCCCCAGCTGTGAGAGTGGGCAGGGTTTGAGTGAGCCCACATCAGCCCTACAGGCTGGAATGACCCAGGAGACACAGCCAAACCCAAAGTCAACTTGAGAGCCAAATAAACCTTTCTTTACAAAACCTCAGACCACATGAAAGTGCCTGGATTTGTGTTCTGTTATGAACTTGGAATTCTGGCCAAGTTAGTTAAAATATTCATCAAGACTCATCAAGACTCAGATCTTGGTAGTGAATCTGAGCATGAGAGTTGAACTAACCCTCCTTTGGGCTTGAAATCAGCCGGGAGTCAAGTGTTGTCTGGATCAGGATGAAGTGTTGAGTGGATGGTGGCTGGATTTCCCCTGTTCCTAGGCTGTGTTCCTGCTTCATGCAGTGGGTAGAGTTGTTTAAGAACCCAAATTACCCCAAATTTTAACCGAAATGGTTGCACTCCCCTGAAATTTTACTGCTGCTCAATTTCTCAGCCACTTGGCCAGAGCTGTGGCCAGCTGAGGTTGTAGCCTTCTGCCTGGGTTTTGCTGAATGCCACACATCAGACCTTCTGTGCACCTTCCCACTGTAAGCTCACTTGGGCAGAGACCTCTGTTTGTTCAGAAGACTTGCATGGTGACTTGACAAATAATCTCAGGAAAGTTCCCTTCAGTGCTGTAAGATACCAGCTTTCACCTGGCAGTACTTCAGGGCTGGCACTTATCAGGAGATTCACAAAGGCAAGCAGCACAGTACAAAGTAAAACTGTTACAGTCTGGGGTATTTCTAAAACAGGGTCTTGACCAAAAGGTAAAGAAAAAAAGATAAAGATGCAAAGAGCAGCAGGGAGGGGCTTTAACAGACATGTCTTTGAGCTGTGAATTTGGTATAAATAACATTTCTGTCAGTTGAACAAGTATAGAAGTTGCATATCTGTAAGTGAAAGTTTCTTGTAATGCAGAATGGCTCCATCAATCTAAATGAAGAGTGTTCAGAGCCAGGAATGATGCGACTGAAGAGATCACAGCCTAAAAACCAGTTAGATGGCAGCTGTTCTTGGATTCCCTTTTACCAGGAGGCTATTTGATTTCTCTTGAGGTTGATACAAGTCCTGCAGATGGGTAATGGGTTCTTTTTGAACAACAGGCCTGCAACATTTCTGCATTTGCAATTGGAAACGTGGCAATGAAAGGAAACAGGGTTTTTTAGGTCTTGTTTCTGGCTCTAGCACTAATCTAATGCATGACCTTGGGCACGTCAAAAAGCTTCTCTGACCTCAGTTTACCTAGAGAGAAAATGGGAGTGGTAACACTTATCAGCCTCTGTGGTATCCTAGGTTTCACTAGTATGTGTTTCCTCGGTCTGCTGAGACAAGTGAATCATCACTCTACCCATCTGTAGGCATCTGAAAGCAAGGTCTCCTTACAGACCGACGGTAACACATGCTCATAACTCAGTGTTGGAGGGAGTTATAACCTGCTCCTGACCTCTGAGCAGTTCCAGGCAAGCATATGCTGGGCTAATCCATCATGATATCATTCTGCTGATCACCTGATGCTTTCTATGAGATGCACTCCTTGCTTTCAACCAAGAAGCAAAGTTGCTCTTAGGAAGGCACACGCACTTTGAATCCTGACTGTTCCATCTCGTGCCACATTCTGCTTGCACACAATTAATTTAGCACCCAGCTGGTAGTAAAATTAGGTGCTTCCTGAGCATTATGTTTTTTAAATTGCTCTCTTAATGCTTTCTGCTCTATCAGGGCTGTCCTGCTGAGGACAGGGCTAGTATCTTCTCCCATATCCAACTTTCCTCTCAGCATTGCAGTACAACTGAGAGTAGTATCCCTGTTGTAGGTGTGACATTTCACCAAAGATGACCAACAGGCTCTCCAGAATTCCTGCAAATCTTCCATGTCTGGAAGTGGTTTCAGATGTGCAGCTTCTGGGTTTGTTTGACTTTGCATGCTACTGACTTAATGGGCACAACTCAGAGTGACGAGGGTGACCTCCCCTTTGCCAGGGAGGGTTTTGAGGTCCAGCTTAGCAAGTTGTTGCTGCTCTCTGAAATGGAGATGGGATTCTGGCTCTGGGAGCTGTGAAACCAAACAGAATGGCAAGTGGCAAAATCTATAGCACAGTAGTTGTCTTAACTTGCAAGGATGAGGAGGGAGGAGAAGAAGGACCTTACACGAGACATCCCATGTCTGGTTGTACTCCATGCATCCACGGCTATTGAAACTCTCTGATTGCCCTGTTTGAGATTTAGCTGCAACATCCTGTTTGTTACAAGCAGATATGTAAAGTCTCCTTGGTATTCAGGTTCATTTAAAGATTTGCATTTTGTATTTCCTTGCTCTTTTTCTGACGACGTACATAAAACAGAATTGTAAATGTTTAGGAGAATCAAAGCTATTCTTCGGTGCTTGCAATTCCACTAAGTTTGTGTTCTCTAATTTTTGCCATGAAAGGAGAAGGAAATCTGGGAGAGGAGCTTGTAGATTGCTTTGTGAGGTTTTCTTTACTGCATTTCCATTGAAATTTGGGGCTCAGAGTTATATTTACCAAGGCAATTTCAAAGTCTCCTCAGTAGCTTCCAAAGGATGCATCTGCAGACACCTCTCCTACCTTTTCAGGAGGCTGTAGTGGAGTGTTTTAAGGTTAATTGCAACAGAATCAGCTCCAGCAAAGGTCCAGAAGCTCAGCTAGACCCCCTCTACCCTGGCAAAATTGGTGACAGATGAGTAAATTCCGCCTGACTGGGTTTTATAGAAACACTATGATTTTCAGGGTAGAGTGCAACGCCCAGCACAGTGCTGAGGCTTAGCCATGGCTGCAATCAGCCCCAGTGGTGCTAACAGATTCATAGTCCATCCCCGTGTACGTCAGAGATTGTAAACTACTGCTGGGGGGGAAGCTGGAAGAAGCAGTTTCAGATTAGGATCTCTGGAAGAAAATCACTCCCCAGGTAAATCCAAGCTAGATGAAATCTGCCCTTCTTTCTTCCTTCTTTCCTCACAGTCAACACCTTGAGAAAGTTCAGCCCCACAATCCCAACTGAGAAGGGAAATGCTGAACAAAACTCCCAACCAGCAGAACGAGAATTTTCAAAGGGCTGGGAATTGCATTCCCTGAAGCCAACCCCGAGACTGCTGCTGGGGCTCCGCTTCTGAAGCTGCTGTTTAAATACAGACATCAGTAGGATTATTACCCCACCCTTCACCCCACTTTGCAGCTCTGTGGGAAATGGAGGTTTATCCTCACAGTGGCTGTGTGGCTTGGTGAACAGAGCTCTGGAGTGGAACTCGGGAAAATCAAGCCCACTTTCCTGCTCTGCCACAGCAGTCTGGTGGAAAAACTGATGGCTTTCCTCTTAACATGTGCGGTAACGGGAGTTTCCAGCCTCATATCTAAAATATTCCTCTGAATTAGGGGGGAAAAAAAGTAAAAAACAGAGATGTGGAATTTTCCACAAATGGAAAACTTCATATTTTTGAGAGCACAAAGAAGAACATTCCACCACACCCACGGTCAGCTGCCAATGGGGTGTCCCCGTGTCCTGCCCAGCTCCAGGAACCGGCGAGATCCCGTGACTCTGGCTGGGGATGTGCAGTGAGGATGGAGCCCTGAGAAACCTGTTCTGAAGCTACTGATGAAAGGCATTAGGCAAAAATTTGATGTAACAGAATGTTTCTGGCGAGGATTTTTTGAATTCTCTTCTTAAACCACAAACGTGCTACTGACTGGCATGGAGAGCACACGTGCTGAGGGACAAACACATGCCTGCTGGAGGGGACCTGCCAACTCTATTCAGTGAAGGACACGCCAGGCTTGTGACCACCCCTTAGACAAAAAAATGTGCTGAATGTCCCCTCCAGTCTGGCTGGCTAAGCCTGGCCAAAGGGCAGAGGTTCAGCACATCTTGGTGAAGTTAGAGGAATTTGGCATGGTGTTTTACCTTTGCAAGTCAGCGCTGGAGGAATGCTTTGCACATATGAACTATCTCATGCTCACCAAACCGTTTATTAGTTTCAGGCACTGGCCCCTGTGTTATTATGGCCTTGATAACTTTATTAAATTCAGCCCCAGCTTATTCATCTCACAGAATGGCCCTAACTATTTGTAGATATTTTAAAGTAGCCATCCTTGTGTCGTGATCGCTTCCAGACCTCGCTGAGAGACACGCATGTGTTTGAAATGCCTGCTTTCCTTCTCCATTTCACCATAAAGTAGCCAATTTAATTTTGCACAATACCATTTGATAACAACCATGTGTGTGTGTGTCTTCAACGTTTATGTACTTCAGAGAAGGTACTGCTTGGTCAGTGTGAGACAATTTCACAAAGAAAAACGGAACCAGATGTTACTCCTTTTTACTTGGCTTCCCCGTCCCCCTATCTTGTTTCTAATGTCAATCTCCACTCAGGTTTTCCATTACCTTGGAAAGAGGATATCTTTACACTTTATGTTTTCATTACTAACGTGCCTGACAATGTGTGTGGAGTAGCTGAGGTAGATGATTATCAGCTTAACACCTCTGAGATCATTATCGAACAGTAACGATGCTCAGGAGATAAACAAAGAGAGAGAGTGTATGTTGGGTGTGTTTTTGGAGTAACTCCAAAGGGAAAGGTCACATCTTGGATCAAATCTCTTGGACAAGTGTCTCTTATGGATGCCTGGGATGTAGCTTTGAGCATGCCAGGGAGGAGCATCCTCAGTTGCTGCAGACGGGAAGGAGAGCCTGCAGGTGAGCAAACATCCTCTCCATGAGCTTGAGTGGGCAGTTTTAGAGATGGCATTAATTGGTGAGGTCTTGTTGCAGTTTATGGATTCTGCTTGGCTGGCAGAGTAGAGTTAACAGTGGCAGCACTTAGGTGAGTTGCTTATGTGTTGGGAAAGAGAAGGGAAATTTCCCTGAAGCTGTAACGGTAGGATGCAGAGGACAGAGGGATTTGCTGATGGAAGGAAGGAGGAGTTATGATATATAGAAGTATGTCTGGGCAGGAGACACCCTGTACTGGGTCTGGAGAGAAAGCAGCAGCCTGAGAGAGTAAGTACAGAAGTGCTGGAAACCTGGGAAAGCCCACAGTCTCTGAGGCCACAGGTGGAAAGTGAAACGTGATATACTGGAGTCCCCATGCAGCTTAACAGCTGGCAGGCCTAAAGGGAGACCACCAGGGACTGCAACACAAGCTGCATCCTCTTCCTCACCCCTCCAAACACGACATTCCAGGGTGCACCGAGGTCTCCTCCCTGACTGGCCATTGGGGTTGAAGCTCTGTGTTCAGAGCTGCCAGCTGTGGTCCAGCACATTGCTATCTTCATTGGGATGATGGCTTTCAGACAGGTCACTGCTGTGCCGGATGGATCCTGTGAACACACGGCTCCACAGCAGCCCTGGTTACTGTGTTTCCTGCTGACAGCCTGGGCAGATGAGCTGTGCTTCCTCGCTCACAGCGTTTGCTGTCACACACAGAGCTCACAGCTCGCGCTTTGAGGAAAGAAGGAAGCGTGCTGAGATATCAGAATCCAGGCAGCACTGTCCTACACATGACCTGTGGCTGCATCAATGACATATCAGCCCCAAAACCGCTGCAGAGAACAAGACCAAACACGGATGAAGTGAACGCGGGGACTCGTGAGCTTGAGTTGCCCAGCAGTGTTATAGCAAGGCTGTAAAGTTATGTACCATCTCATGTACAGGTGCTTTTACCTTGACACTGGCTGTTATTAAGCCCCATTATGAGAACAACACTTTGTAATCCTCCCGTGACTCACCAGTCTTGTGACATCCTGGCAGGGGAGAGCACTTGGCCGCCTCTCACGCTGGCGGGGCTGGAGGCGCTTGGAAGGAGCCGTTATTGCAGGGAGTGTCCGGCCTCACTCCCAGCTGCCTTTGAGTAGGGATGGATTCCAGAGCAGTGCCTGGCTCCTCTGGCTTGGACCCATAGAGACCTGTGGATGGTTTAGAGGATGGAGGCAGGAGTCTGTCCATAACCTCCAAGTGAGACCAAGTCCTTTGGTTTTGAGACTATCTCATGCTTTCTGCTCATTGCCTTTCTTCACCTCTTTTTGTTTTGGTTACAATATGATCTCAGCATGAGATTTGCATGTATTTGTTTTAGTTAAATCGCTCCAAATTTGCAGAAAGCCTTATATAGGCATAGGCTGATCTCGAGTCGTGCTTCTCGCTGTGGTTATGTGTGGCACATGGCAAAGCACAGGAGTGGGACACGTTCTCCAAGCAGCTGCTGGGCTTGTGCAAATCCTGTTACCGGGTGACACGTAGCCCAGTGAGCAAAGGTCCTGCAGAACCAAGTCTTGATAACCACCATTTCTTAGGAAATAATCCTAAATGCCTTTGCTCCCTGTCACTGCTTGCAGTAATAACAGCAGGTGCCCATGCAGAAATTCTTTTCCCAGCACCTTCTTCATGTCTTTGCTTTCCAAGAGGGAAGTTGAAAGGCTTTGTGACAAGGATACAGGAAAAAACACCATCAATATTTTAAAAGTCTTTTTCTCTTGAATTGTCAGCTGTTTAGGGTTTTTTTGCAGCCGTTAAAGGTGTAATTTTGTCACTCTGTACACTTTCAATCCAGTAAATTGTAGGAGAAAGTAATTCCACTGGAGGCCTAGCTGGAAGGAAGGAGACATATTTGCTTAATACATACTTAACTGGCAATCATCTTGGCAAAGTCTTAGCCTCACTGCAGTCAAGATGGCTTTCATCACTGGAGGTGTAATTTGTCTCTGTCTTTCCAATTGCTCATTCCTCCTTTTCTCTCATCTCCCACTGTAGTCTACCCGAGCTAATAAAGATCAAGCTCCTGCCCCAAGCTAGTGAGATGCACAGAGATGAAGAATAGTGCCCTGTGTTGATTAGGATGGTTGGAACTCTAAATGGTGTGTGCTAGTGCCTGCTAGAAAGGCACTGGTGATGGCAGAGCTGTACCTCAGCCTTGCAAGGCTGTCTGTGAGCTTTATTCCCTTCAGGGCTCATTGGAGCAGCCACCCACAGTCAATTGTTCTATTGATTTCAGTGGATATCAGATGAGATCTTCAGTTCCTGAGGGCAGGATTATCAACTTGGGATATCTAAGGTGAAGGCTCAACTCCACATAAAGGCAGATAGATAAAGGACTGGAGTTTTAGAAGGTGAGTTCAGGTGTCCAGAGTTCCTGCAAATTCTGTTTACTGATTCAGGTACCAAAATCCTCATGCTCAGATGTGTTATACAGCCTCAGGTATGTAACTAAGGTCACTCGATCTGGAAAATACAAAATTCATCTCTCTGCACCTGCCTACAGAAAGCACTTTATGTAAAGCAAAGTGTGAACCTTGGTCATATTTCACTGAAGTTGCTGCACTGCGTGAGCCAGCAACAACACCACACCTGACCCACGTCACGTCCATCAGAAGTCAGAAGCCATCAGAAGTCCAGGCCTTCTTGTGCTACCACACACAGCTGGCCAGTGAGAGTGATGGAAGAGGGTTTGTGCAAATGAGACTCAGTAAACATTACCATGATTTTCGTACAGTTGCAAGAATTTTACAGTCTAACTTAGACTGTGTCATCCAAAGCACTTTGAAAAGTCCTGGAAAAGTGCCTTTGCAAAGATCTGCAAAGATCTGGTTAAGATCTGCAAGCCCTTGTTGCTCTTCCTCATCCCACTATCATCCCAACACCCTGGTCTTTATTTTCTAGGCCATCCAGTCATGGCTTTCTCTTCTGTGAAAATACTCAGGACATTTGCCAGTGACAACGGGAGGCAGATCTTTTGGTGATGTAAATCAATGTCACTTCAAAGCTTCAGTGGTGCAATCCTTATTTACACCTTCTGGTATCAGATCCTCAGGCTTTGCTTTTATATGTGTCAAAGTGCTTTTTTTTTTTCTTATTTTTCCTGAAAAGGTAACATTTTGTTGTGAATGTCTATAATTAAGCTGCCTCGTTTCCATGGCAATAGACACTATACAAATTAATCAAGGAAATACTGCTGCACAGTTTAATTCTGGCAAAGCCACGCTTAAAAAAAAAAGCCCCTTTCCATCATTGCTCATTATGAAGGCAGCAAAACGTGCTTAACAGGCTATCTTATCAAAATTAGTGAAAACATTCAACTTCCCCCAAAAAAACCTCCCCCCTTCTTTTGAAAAGTTGTTCCAAGCAAGTTTCTAAAATCTCAGAAGTATCAAATCCTCATTAATATAAGCTCAATGTATTTATGGTGTCAAAAATGTGTTTTATAAAAGCCAAAAGCAGAGTTGCACAAGTTTCCTCATTATCAATAATCTAGCATCGTCCCTTTTATGTGTCATTTCTTTACACAATATACTATCATTTATGACTTTTAGCAAATACATCATGGCAAAGGATTACTCTCATCAGAGGCAGTCTTTGAAAAGGATATGCTAATTTCTAGAGAGCAAGAAAACATCAAAACAGTGCCAGCAAATAGCCAAGGGACTTTCATGTCTTAATATCCTTCAGAAGTGCTTTATCTCCTAGTGCAACGTGTATCATAGTATAAACAGGAAATGAAACAGCCAAGGCATCAAAGAACCACCAGTGCATGGCTGTAATTTTAGATCAGGTTTAATAAAGGTTATCTGCAGCAGGCTAATCAAACAAAAGGGTGTATGTTTTAAAGCTCCATTTGATAATTTTCATTTAAGGCTCCCGATCAAAGAGATCCTAACAATGTCTTACTGACTCCAGATAGATCCCTCTGCCTCACTTTTCAAAGTAGCTTCGTTTATTGCTGGTAAAACTGGTTTTGATGTTCTAATTTTTGAGGTGGAGGAGAGATCAGAAACTGCTCTGGTTTCCTGTGCACCTTAATTTAGAAAGCAATGGAAAGAGAACTGAGAAGGAAACGAGTAAATGTAGCAAGGGCCAGGGAGATCTCAGGGTCACTGCTGCAGGCTCTCAGTGGACCATGATGCCTAGGCAAGGGAGAAGAGACAAACCTGGCCAAGATTGGGACATTGACTAGTTGATGTGAAGGCAAAATACCCTGGAAGCGAGGGACAGAGGAAAAAGACAGTGCCTTACCTTGGCTTGTTGCCAAGGCAAGGCAGAAGCAGGCAGACCTTGCTTTCAGGACACTTCTCATTCTTGGTCACCAGGAATAGATACACTGGCATCATCCCTAGGCCATCGAGAAAGAGGGGAAGGTGCCATTTGGCTGTCCTACCTGAGGACAAAACCTGCAGATCTCCTCCTCCTTGTTTTGTGAGTGATTCCTTGGTTGCATTTTCAGGACAAGTCTGATTCAAGTTCCTGAAAATAATGACTGTTTAATGGTTTCTGAAAGTAGAGTAATCCTAACAGGAGAGATCTAGAGAAGCTGCCCTGTGGTAGCAAGGACCAGTGCTTGTTTGGGGTGCCAGTGTGGTCTTCTGTGTTTCTGGTTTATTAGTTGTTCTGTTTGGGGAACAAAGAGGGAGATGGGAAATTTCTTCAAATAAGAGTTTTATCAAAACTGTTCTGTTTCTGGCAAGAATCCTGACAATTCAGACTGGAGGCAGACCATGGGGGAAGTACAGTGGGACAGATCCTGGAAGCAGCAGGAAAAGCTTCCAACTGTCCCAGCCATCAAGTCTAGGCAAGTGTGACTGTTTTGAGGGAAGATGTCAGCTCTTTGGGACCAGCCTTCCCCCACCAGGCTCAGCACCTTCTTCGTGTCAATGGTGGGTTTGTGACTTGTACATTTGTAAAGCTTGTTGTTCTTTTTCATGCCCAGAAATCCAAAGCACTGTAAGGGGTGAGTCTAAAGAAAAATGTGAGTAAATAAAAAAGTTCACCTTTGGGTGCACTTAATACAGTTGGTAAGAGATGTGCTGACTCCCAAATGTTCTCCTTCCCACACACTTCACAAGACACTAGTTTTATACATACACATGTGTATATATTTCCTGCTGATGCTCTCTTCAGTATTTCAAACAATTCTCATGAAGCAAACCACTTTTATCGTGGTGTTTGGAAGAGCACAAGACCTGGGCTGCACCCATACAGCCTCAGTTTGCTTCTTTTTCTTTTCAAGTAAATTGTAAATTACCAAAGAGGTGCTGATCGTCACAAAAAATCTAGTTATTGGCCATGAAACTCGGCCATAAGTAATGTCCCCCAAACCAGCCCCATGAAATATTCAGGCTTCAGGAGCATTGCTCCTTACAGGGCAGTCGCTCCCAACAGTAAATGCTTCAGGAGATTCCTCTGTTTTGAGAAATGAGAATGCTGTCAGACTGCTTGGCAGAATAACCTGCTAAAAAAAAACCACCCCAAACCAGGACCAGCTCATTAAAATACCCATAGCAAGTGTTAGAGTCCCATTACTGGAGAGTGCAGTGCCAAACAGCATCCCTTCGGACAGCCACCGTATCGATCTGTGACCTATCCTCAGCTGCCACAGGTCCCTCCTGCACTGGATTACTGTCCCCAGAGCAGACACCAATCAATAGTGACTGAAGGCTGGTAATGACCAAATGTCAGAGACTTTTCAGCAGCTTTTTTGAACTAATATTGGTACTTCCTAATCCTGTTATCAAAGGACACCATGAAAAAACACCATGACAGTGGGTACGAGTTGACAACCTTTTGCAGATTCATATACTTGAAGCCAGAAGAAACCATCCAATAATCCCTTTTCTGCTGACCTTTATTTCATGGGCCATTAGATTTCATCCATACCAAGTCCAATAACTAGTGTCTTCACGAAGGTACAACTTGTGCTTGGCAAAAGCGTATCTTCAAAGGAGGCAACTCATCTTTATGGAAGACATTGGAGCTAGACACTTCAGCACCCCTTGGCAGTTCATCTCAGTGGTTATGACAGTTTATTTCTGGGCACTCTTCTGCCCAAGGAAGTTCACTCAGGGTAAGGGAATGCTTGCAATCTCTTTCTGTTTAGCTCTGCAAACACAAACATGGGCACAACAACCATTCAGAAGTACTCGACAATGACTTCTGTGTCTACAAGCTTTATTTTGAATTTGTCTGCCTCAGGTTTCATCTATTGGTCCTTTCAGTGTGGCCCTCTCGGACCTAAAGAGCTGTGTATTTTGCACTCTCGTGCTTCCTTCACACCTCATCCCCTTCTTCTTCTCAGTAACAGTCCCCAGGGCTGTGGTCTGTGGTCATTTCTTATGTTGTCTCCAAAAGTTTCTTGTCCGTTCTGCATTGGCCAAACCATAGAAATTAGAAGTTCTGGCCCAGCTGTATTCAGAGTAACAGACATTTCTTGAGGTCCATGCCTTGCTTTCCTACTGACCCTAACTGTGTTTGGAGGAGTTGTGCATTATCAGCAAGATGCTGTGCATGCATGGATCTGGTGTGTGGCCCTCTGCAAAGTCACTCACCAGAGTCATGACGTGCAAGATTGGGACTTTCACCATGCCTGCAAACAAGAGGTGCTGAGCTGTGTCTGAGTGTGTGCTGGGTATTCAGGACATGCACATCCAACACAGGACGTGGGCCGTAGAAAATGGGTTTGCTCAAGATTTATCTGTGACCCTTAGACTTTGGGAACAGGTGGACACTAGTTGGCAGGTGGCAAATAAAATATACACAGTGCAAAACATGCCTGAGCTCAGCAAATAGTATGCCTAAGTCCTAAAATCATCCAAGACAGTCTCCATAATCTTTATGGGAGAAAATTAAGTCTTCAAAGCAAGAAGGAATTTAAACTATCCCCAGTTCAAAGAAAATTGCCACATGCCGGCAAACATTAAGAATGATAATATTTTGCTAAAGCCCCAGTAAATAGTTGTGTAGTTTCTCTGCATTTCCTTTCCCATTGCCCTTCATTGCTCATACATCCACGTTCACACTGGGAGGCAATGGAGGAAAAAAAAATCCTTATTGAAAAGACAGCAAAAAAAATCCTTTTAATTTGCTACAATGCCCTGGGATATGGTTTTGACTCAGTAACGTTGCTTCCTCTGCAGGCTGCTTCTCCTTAACATCTTTGGAGCATCTGCTCAGGACTAGAACATCCCAACTTGAAGAGAAGCTGTCAAAAGTTTTATCAATCTGTCATATTAACAACTGTAATTAAAAGCATTAAGCAAATGCACTAACAGTCTCTCTGGGAGGGTGCTAGGACCTGCATTTGCCTCTGTGTTAAGGTAATTACTTCAATTACAGTTCTAGGTCATTAAATGTGTGTCTGTACTCAAGGAATGTGAAAGAACGTTAGAAGGACTTAAGAAATGAATCTTTGTGCCACATTTTTGATGTATGACAGTGGATTGGCAGTGTCCTCTTAGCAGCAAGAGGGGAATGCAGAGGTGAGAAAGGAGCTGACGGTGCTGGTGGGGGCAAAGGTGGACCTGACACACTGGTCAGGGGACAAAATTAAACTCTCCCTGCTCCCACTCCAGAACTTTTTCCCCCCAAACTGCTTCAGGATGAAGCAAGTTTCTGGATGGCTTCATGAAGCAGGATAGTAAGAAGAGACCCATCTGTTGCAAGGCACCAACATCCTGAACTCCGGCCTCTTGTTGTCTGTTGCTTGTGACTTTGGGGCGTAGGCACTTCTGGAGGCAGATTTTTACATTTGTTTATTAACTGACAAGTGAAAAAGTCTAAAACAGAACACATGCTACAAACTTCCCTTCCACACACACCCCCACACATCTTTTCCAGGAGGCTGGAGCTAAATCCACATTCACAGCTTGATCACATATGTGTGAAAGTGATCCAGACTCAAAAGCTTTTAGGTTGGAGCAGCAGCGGTGTGAGAGCAGTGTCTGCCTCTGGCTCCCAAGAAAGGGTCTGAGCCCAACAGCCAGGAAGGACCTTCCTCCATGCAAACTCCTCCTCACTCCAATTCCTTACCAGGTTGAACGTTCTCTCTTGTGGCCTCATAACTCTTCTGGAGTGGTATATACTATATACCTAGTATGCAGGGTAAATCCAAGCCTGGATTTAAATTCAGAACCAAGTTCCAGTTTATTTCTGTCTGAGCATCTGCAAAGACTGTTGTACACAGGCAGCAGCTGACACCAGCTAACAGTTGTCATCAGGTGAACATTCACTTGTAAAAGTAACGGTAATTGAGTAATAAGAATAGAAGAGCTCAGACATACCCAGCAATGCCTCACTTAAAGAGCTGCATTCAGAGACAGTAAATCAGCAGAGTCAGTTCCTATTACGCAGTTTTGCCCTGAAGGAGCTTTTCTCCTTTGGCAGCACAGATGACATTAAACAGATGAAGAACAAAAATGGCTCAAGTATGATTATAATACATGTGTGTAGCTGTCACAGCCCCCTTTCAACTTGCACCATATGAAAATAACCTCATCAAACCAGAAAGACTTTTAGGGCTGAGGTTA
Organism: Urocolius indicus; assembly: GCA_013401255.1. Lineage (NCBI taxonomy): Eukaryota > Metazoa > Chordata > Aves > Coliiformes > Coliidae > Urocolius > Urocolius indicus. The sequence continues at coordinate 168,215 of WBNH01001283.1, forward strand.
ATTGCAGAAAAAAAGCTCTAAATAAAATAATCATGAGGCCCCAAATATTGTTATTAGTGTGAGTCAGCAGCTTGGTCTGAACTTCAGGGAACAAAAAGTTTGTTCTACACTTGGAGACCTCTCCAGAAAATAGACAAATCTGCTGGAACAAACCTATGGCTGTTCTTTACTATTACCAGGGTGGTTTATCATCTGTCCACCAAATCTCCTGTCACTGATGAGTCGGACTTCAAGCCTTGGATCATTCATCAACTGATCAGTGTCAGGGAAAGGGGAACACATCTGGGCCCAACATTAGACCCCCTTACACCCTTCTTCTAGAGCGTGCTGAACAGAATCCCCCATCTGACCATCTCCTTTAAACTTAACAAAGAATTAAAGGTGGAGCTGAGCTTTACGGCTCCATTACAACCCTGCCCAGAAAGCTTGGCATTAGATTGTACTGGGCTGTGTTGAATCTTTATCACAAAGCTGAAAAAGCACATGAAGACTGGTAAGGATTTTATGTTTTCAAGTGTGTGAAAGGAGCAGGAACCTTCAGAGAAGATTTGTGGCCCTTGCGACCACCTCGCGTGAGATTTACCGTTCCCCTGGTGTGAACGTGGAGCTGGGTGAGACTCAGAAGTTCTGACAGAGTTTTGCTTTCAAAGTTGGGTTTGTTTAAGTGACTCAAAGGGGTGCTGAGCTGCCTGGATCACAGCCAAAGAAAACGTTGATGCAAATCCCGCAAAGCAAATCTCCCCCCTCCTGGAGGCATGTGCTGCTTAATTGTTTTCTATTTTATTTCATGCAACGTCCTCAATTTATCAGTGTGACAAGCAGCACGGCTCATGTGGCAGCATGGAAGTATTTCTGGTTTTCTTTCCACAAGGCAGGAGAAAAAAATCTACCTTCTCCTGGCTCTCCCTTGCCAAATGCCTCATGCTTCGGGTTTTAAGCAGCTGTGTAACAAAGTTGGGAAGCTGAATCATCTTTGAGACCAAATGTCCCCAAATACCAGTGTAGTTCATGTTCATTACTCTATACAGGAGTCTGAAACTAGTCCCTGAAGTTTGACTTGGGCATCCTCTTAATTTCTCATCCCTCAGTCCAAAGCAGCTTTCTCTCATCACAGCATCTCTCTATCCAGGCCATCCCCCTCAATCTGCTCTTCATCCCACACTTCTGCAGAAAGAGGTGGGAGCAATAGGGCTAATCAGGCAGTGTTGTCCTTTGCTCTTTTTTTAAATCAAAATCTTGTTTCCCATCACTAGCTAATTTATTCCTTAGCACTAAAATGTCAAGCTGTGATGGCTGTCTGTAGGAATCTGAAGCTACAAACTTTCCAGCACTAACAAGACAGACGATGATCTAACACCAGGCAACGCAGAGGCCAAAGTAATGTAGCTGAAGACCTGCCCAAAAGCCACTGCTGCAGCATCTCCCTTTGCACTACAGAGCATCTTCTGGAGGCAGCTGGGTTTCTGACTGTGATGACAGTATTTGGGGCATTCCAGGATGAAATTCCTCTCTCCTGACGAGGGGCAAGCACTGCCTTTGCAGGATGCTTCCCTCCAGCACTTTCAGCCAGGAATGTTCTATGGGATTAAACTAACATTAAGTTTCCCAGTAAAGCTTTCAGGATGTTATTGCATGGTCAAAGGGAGGTGAGGAACATAAGAAGGCCATTAGAGATGGGAGAAAAAGCACTCTGGGAAGCAGTAAAATTTACTTTAGTCTTCAAGGCTGTGTATCAGAAAATGGAAAAGCCCCTCAGCAGCAGAGCATGAGGACAACTGCTATTCCCACTCCCCTCCAGCACAGACAAGGTAGCTCAGCAAAACCAGTTGCCCTACAAACCACTTAACATTGATCAACCCCTTCTGACTATGGGCAGCCAGGTTTTTATGCTAACGCTCTGGGAGGAGGAGGAGGGGGCAGAAATGCTTCTCTCAGCTCCATCTGTGTTGATTAATTAAGGTAAATGTTTCCTGATGGGTAGGTAAGGAGTGCTGCTGGGGCTGCCTTGGGTCTCCTGGCAGGGAAACTCCTCTGGGACCTGAAATAGCTGGTCTTGCAGCTTTGTGGATTTTTGGAAGGTAAGATCCTAAATTTGTTCTTTCTTTTAATGAACTTTAGTGCTTCAATGTGGAGAGAGAGTTCTGCCCTTGATGAAATCCTCACCTCTTGGTGTTGGAGGTACAGGGAGCTTGTTGCTTTTCTGGATGCTGCAGAAGCTGGAGCTGATGGCTGTTGCTATTTGTTTCAAGTGGGAGTTGATGCAAATACATCCTGCTGTTTTGATCCACGTGGGTGACAGCAGCCCTGGAGGTTTGAAATAATGTGAAGAACAAACTTCATTAAACTTGCTGCATGTCATGTGGCTTTCATGCAAAAATAAAAACCCCTGCCAGTGTCCACAGTTTCATCTGTACACTTGCAAAAGTCAGGAGGCCTATGGTGAACTTCGAGTTTGCTTGGGTTTGGGATGCATTGTCAGTCTTTTCTTCTTGCAGAGGGGTTGCATGCATAAGTGGGTGTAGTTTTTGCTACCCATCAAAACCAAAGTGGCAGCCTTTCAAATGTTTGCACTGCAGCAGATTAATTCAAGCTTTTTTAGGCTCTCCTTGCTTGATTTGGGTGCAGGATGAGCAGCCTGGGAACCATCCAGAGGGGTGTGTCTTCTCCTAGTTTGATCAGAGGCACTGGCTGCATAACAGTCAGTGAAATGAGTTGTATCATCTGGGTGTGAGAGATCAAGATACGTTTCAAGAGCTGTAGAGAAGGTATCAGGGAGAGTGGAGTCCAGGGCCTTGGATGGAAGAGATTGAAACACTTTTGTGGTTTTTGCAGACTGATGTGTTTTGTTTTAGATGCATTTCCTCCTGGATTTGTCTATCAGTGGTACATGAGCCACGAGACACACCTGTGGTGCATCTGAATCAGCTGAGAAGGGATGAGATGCGTTTTGCCAACTGTGATCCTCTTTTGAGGACTTGCTTGTTTTGGCTGCTGAGAAGAGCTCTGGATTATGACAACACAGAGGGGGCCTTTCGGAGCCATTACTGACATCTGCATCCTCACAGGGCCGTGTCAGATAGTTAATTATCGTGTTGAACTGTAATTCTATCATGCCAGAACAGAAGTAGTTTGTTTGGGTGCTCTTTCCTTCCCTCTTCTCCCCCCACCCCTCCCCTTTCACTGAAGATAAAGGAATAAGTTTAATCATTAAATCTCTATCTTGATCCATGTAGGTCATGCACCAAACTAAAGTCAGATAGCACAGCATTTAGCAACCTTATCTCCCTTACAATAAAGAGCAAGCAGGAAGCTGCCTCTGTTGTCTGTTCTATTTTTTAATGTACGTTTATTTAAAGAAAAGACATAAAATGATGTGTGTGTGTTGGGGGGGGGGGAAGAAGGATCTTCCAAACAGCAGCTTCTGTAAACAGGATGGAATCAGATAAAGAAATTACTGTAAAAATATTGCCTCATCCCTAAAGCTCACAACTTCTCTCTTTTTTTTTTCTTTTGCTCTTTTTTTATCTTTGAGAAAGATAATGAAAGAGGAAGCTTGAAACCACATTTCCATTGATGTTTGAATACACAACTGCTGGATTTAAGAACTGGAGGAGATCAAAGAGAATGGTTTTCATTCCGATAAAATTATAGCAGTTCTGGTGTAGGGTGATGGGCTCATTTATGAACTCTACGACGCAAATAGTTGTTAAGGCACCTCCCCCCCCAACCCCCCCCCACTTTCCTTTGCTAAGAACTAAATGAAAAATGCCTGGAATTCCTAAGGATTAATTAGGAGTGTGGCTAATAATGTTATAATATATCCATACTAAGAGCGTACGTCTCTCTTTAGATGCTCTCTCTGGGAGCACAAAACATCTGTACAATCCAAAGGGAGTAGGAATGCCTGTTCCTTGCTACTGTATGTTACCAGTTCACATGACATGAAAACTTAACAGCATTAGGTTACAAAACTGTGCATCCCCACACTGCACTATGGTGATTAAATATTGTATTAACAGATACTCTGACACTCTTTATAAGCTGCAAGTTAAAGCCACTCATGCAGGCAGAGCTGACACAGTTATCACACGCTATATTATGGTTTTAAACTGTGCAATAGAAGTTATCAGGAAGGGTCTATATGAAATGCAGAAGTGATACATCTGTGACTGAAGGGGGGAGATCTGAGGCTGCGATCCTCTAGTATATCCATGAAGACTTCCTGTGCCTGTGGAAAGATCTGTTGACCTGGGGAGGCTTTGCTTTAGTTGTTGGGAAATATATATATCTAAATATACTTACTTTGAGAGCTGAGGATTATATCAGGGCTTGTGTCAGCTGCAGCGTGGTAACCTCACATTTGCATGCCCTGGGGATGTGAATGTGCTTTAACGCCGTTCATGCAGAAATGAATTTGTCCATGCCGGTCATCCAGCCTGGCTCGGCAGGGAATCCACTTTGGTGGGTATTTATCCACTTTTTCTTACACTTCAAAACTTGAAGTTTCCAAAAAATCATATTCCCTGTTGGTCACAGCACAGTAGGAAAAAAAAGTTGAGCTTTCAGAACTCTTTTTTCCCCCCTCTTTGTTTTGGGGGATGTTTCTTTGCTCGATTTGTTTGAGGGTGGTGTTTTTTGTTTGTTTTGTAACTTTGATATCCAAAACAAGTTGGACCATCTCCTCTGCAGCCAAAGAATGACAGCAGTGTGCTGGGGGGTGGCTTTCACTAGGAAGTCACCTATCAGGTGGAAATTCATGTCTGTAAGAGAACAGATGAGGAGATGGGGAGGGATCCTCTCCCCCCACCAGAGGCTGAGCAATGTGAACAGTCGTGCTCTATTAATGATGATAACACATAGAGAGGTGATGCTCTGTACTTGAGGCACAGGCCAGCTCCAAAGCTGATGGCCAAGTGCTTGACCAGCACAACTCTCTATTAATTTCTAGTTTTAAACTACATTTTCTTTGAGAAAGAGGATTCCTTCTCTCCTACCAGACCCAGGCAAGAAGGTTGATTTGTCCTTCTTGGGCAGCCTGGTGGTCTGCAACAGCATAAGGAGGCAGGACAGTTTATGCTTCAACAATACCAACATGGTATTTTCTCCTGGTGCAACTTGTTTGTGTCACCTCTGCAGAGACTTGGTGGCCATGAGCCTGATCCAGTCTATTGACTGATCCCCCACATCCCCCTCTTCCTTCATTCATCTTCTGATTGGAACCATGAGGACAATGTGGTTCTTGTGGTCCCACTTCTGCAGAGTTGCTTATCAGATGTGGCTTGTAACACAAAGCAGCAGAGAAATGGGGAAGTTCTTACCCTGGATTATTTTATTTGATTTCTTTTGCTGGCAATGTGCTTTGTGTGATGGCAGACTGAACTGCCCAGCAGAAAAGGTGATGTTGCTTCAACTTAAATAGCTACTATTCAGGATGGGCACAGAGGACAGCAATTCAAATAGTGATTATAAAAGCCATGACTAATAAAGTTAACTGTGACTTGCTGAACTCAAGTTAATTACCATGAAATCCATGGTTAATAACAGGACAACCCTTAGTGTGATGGGTGATGTGCCAAAGGTACCCAATGGAAGGCAATAAGTAGTATCATATGTTAAGACTTAACAGTTTGAACCATCACTTGAAAATTGTATCTCCAAAGTGACTGCTTGAAGCTTGAATTTTACCTTTTAAATGCCTTTTAAGAGCTTCTTGCTAGCCTTAACTTTCCACATCTTGTGTTCAGAGCTAAGCACTGAGATTGATTGATGGTGCTTGAACCCATACTTGTGTTTTTTGTATCCAGTTTTGGAGCTGACTGAAAATGTGCAAAGCATCATCAGGTCTCCATCCTGCTCAGCAGGAACTGAAGAAGAGTTGAACTGGGGGCAGATCAGTAAACTGAGGAAAATCCACACTGAAAGAGCAGGGAGCACAAAAATCAATAGAGTGAGGTTAGGATGTGCTCGGAGAGCACTGCTCACCCTGGGTACTGGTGCACTGGATATGAAATGCTGTGGAGTGCTCTGGATTCATTTTGCAAATGTAAGATGAAATACAGAATGTGTTTGTAGCCTTCAGGGAAGTAAGATCCTGAAATGCTTTCCCAAATAGAGCCAGTCAGGAGAAATACAGCCTTGTTCAAGAACAAAGCTTGTGTGAAGGTTGGATGGATGTTGTATAGGTGGTGAGATGGAATCTAGACCTGTTCTCCAGCTGAGTAGTGCTGCTGCTGATGGTAGTAACGGAGTAGTAAAGGCAGGGCTTGAACTTTGAATGTTTCTGCCTTAAAAGTGATGGGGCTGTTAGAGAACACAATGCTGCAAAACAGCTTTAAATTCCACTTGAAAAGATGATTTGTTTATGACTTCTCAAAACGTGTCAGTCTAGCAGAGGAATGCAAACCACTTCATAAATATTGTAGCAACGCTCAGCAATAAACCTGCAGCACGTAACAATAGCAAATGCACCTCAGACTTTTCTAATTACCTGTGATCCCAAATGGCCAGGGACATGCTTGCCTGGCACAGAAACCCTGAGATTCCCTAAATTCTTCCATGTGGCTGGTCCATATTTTACTTAAATCAAGTGAGACGGACTGGGAAATCAGGGTCCAAAAGATGTTGGGAAACCTCTTGTTGGTGCTTCTCCTAAAAAGCCAGTGAGGGAGGCCAATAGCTCTCAGGGCTTTGCTGCCATTCAAGGAGAGTGGGAAGTGTTGAACAGAGGATGCCATGGCAGAATAAAGCCTTAGCACAGAAAACATGAGGTTTGTGAACCCAGGAAACAAATTGAACTCCTTCAGGCTTTTTACAAAGCAATCCTTTTTGTATGGCAATAGTTTCCTGAGTGCTTAGATGTGGCAGTGGTCCTGCTGCTCTTCGTTCAACAGCGTGTTCTATTTGGCTTTGCTGTGTAGCATCCTTACTGGTTTGTAGAGGGCACTTGGCTTGGAGAGAGAGGAAAGCAGGAGGGGTTCCTGGAGAGAGGGCTGCTCCTATTCCTCTGCTCGTTTTGGTCAGTCTCTAACTGCTTGTGCATTGCTTTGGTTTTTAGCCCTCGTCCCAGTTGTAGGCAGCACTGAATCGATGAGGAACAGGCAGTTCCTTGGTGCTGACACTGCTTGTGTTGGCTGTGGCCATGTGGGCATGCAGCAGGATGTTTGCCAGGGGGCACAGAGCGAGTCCCTCTCAACACAAGTGAGCTCAGCAGTGTGGAAGCTGCGGGAGTTTGCAAGCAGATGGCTCGGGATGTGCAACGGGCTGGAACGTGCTCCTCAGTGGTGTCCTGGGCTTGCAAGGGGCCCACAGCTGAGCTTTGGCTGAGGGTGGGATGCACCACTGCTGCCTCGTGGGTGCCAAAAAAATGTGCTCACACCCATGGACTTAAGCAGCCGTGGCAAAGCCTCTCTGTCAGCAATGTTGTCCTTTGAGAGAGGAATGCAATGCTACGTGCTGCACGTGCAATATTCCCATATAACTTTAAACAAGATACTTTGCAGCTCCAGCAACGTTTTTGATCCCATGGCATCCTAGCCACTCTTGCCACAGATCCAGATGTTCGGGAATGAGGGTACTGCAAGAGCTGGTGGATGCTGACATGCATGGTGATGGCTGCAGACAGCTCCTGTCACTTGGTTTAGCTGTCTTTTCCACTGGCATCTCATGAAACTGTTTTAAACACAAAAAATAGTGTTTTCTTCTGCCTGAAGAATGTAGGACAACGTTTCTGGAAACACTGAGGAAAAGTACAGCACTTGTGAAGGTTATTTTGGTCATTCAGAAATTACTGACTTGGATAAATACAGAACAGTGAATAATGTAAAATCTATTTGTTCCAGCTCAAAATGATCTATAGCTTTTCACTGGGAATGAAGCTTAATCTATTCATGTGCTTAGAAAAAAAGACCCAAACCCCAATCTGTTGAGGCCATTAAGCAGTCATTAATTATTTTGGTCGTAGGTGGCTGGAATGTCATTGTAATGAAATATGTATTCCCCTCTGCTTGCAAAGAGTCATGGGTTTGTGTTTATCACGTAGGCAGCATAGCTTTGCTTAGAGAGGGTGGCAGGTATGTTGCTGTCTCTCAGAAAATGTAACTCTCTTTTTTTTTTTGCCTGTGGGTTGTGTTCATACATATTAACATAGTTAACTTCCCCTGGGAAGAGTTACCTGATGCATCAGGAGGAGGAAGGCAGTGGTACCCAGCAGATCAGAGGAAGCAGGCACAGCTGGCTTCTCCCAAAGCCCATTGCAAGGGAAGGAGCAAATGCTCAAAAACCCAGCAGTATGTGTGTGTACATCCCTGGTGCAGTGTAGCCCCCGGGCTAAGGCTTGTGCCACACTGTATGGCCCTGCCTGTGGCAGTGGTAGGTTGGGTAGCTGTTTTTTCCCTGGAAGCTCACAGAGTTCTGTATCCAGCACAGTCCTTGGTCGCTCTTCAAGACTTGCACTTCAGGACTTGCACTATCTCACAAGCTTCCCTTCCTGCCTGAAACCCTTCTCTGCTGCTTTAAACCCAGGCTGAGCGCTTTGCTGCTTTTGCTGGCTTTCTTCTCCTTGATGGGAAGCACTTCTCCTCTTGCTGTCACATCGTGGGAGCACTATGTGTCATTTCCATGGGCTTTGAAGGGGCTCAGAAAGATGGAGAGACCTAGTGTCTGCTGCACAAGTTGTTCATGCCCCCCAGCACCAACCCAGGAGCTCTGCCAAAGTCCAACTCAAACCTTGCACATGAGCACTTCCATGGCTGCTCAGTCCCGTGTCCCTGGCCAAAGATCATCCCATGGGGCAAGACCAGGCACCCATCTCCCATCACTGCTCTCCCTTCACAGGCTCTGAACAAGTCCCTCAGGGGAAACACATGCACAGCCAGTGCTGTTGCTGGAGGAGGAGGAGCGCAGCCAAGTCCCTGTGATCTCCTGTTGTTGTATTTTTGTCTTGAAGTGCTTGTAGCACTCTCTTAGAAGTATGTTTTCCATATAGATTGTCCACCTGAGGATGTGGGATCCCTTTGTAGGCATTAGTGAGTTTAATTAAGTTTCACCATACTTGTCTGAGGCAGGGAAATGATGTTCCCTGGGTTTTTACACCTATGTAAACTGAGGCACAGAGAGGTGATGCATCTGTGGGAAAGTCCAGAGGCAGTTTGGAGGAGATCTGGTTCAGGGGGGTAATATTTCCTCAGGAAAGAAGACAGAAAAGCAGTAAAAATCAGAAGGGAAAAAATCCAAAGCCAGAAAAGCTTCAGAAAAAGGAACATAATTTTCTTTTTTTGAAAGCTACACATTGAAGCAATTTTTAACTAAAGCATTTGGAAACAAAGCACAGCAGTTAGCTCCAAATTAAAATCTTCTGGTGGGGAATAGGTTCCGCTTCAAACATTGTAGTCTTAAACATGGCTTAGCCCTAGGTTTTAGAAGAACCAGGAGGATTTTCAGTGCAAAATTAGAATTACCAAAGGGACAAACAGCATAAATGAGGAGAGAAAGAGAGAGAGAGAGGGGGAAGGCAGTGGCAGTGGGGAGCAGGTCTGAGCTGGGGCCATAGAGGCCCAGAGCTTGTGAGAATCCCTTGACCTGCCTTAGAAAATGAGTTTTGTTTAGCTAAGCCTCAACTCAAACACACTTGAAAATTCAGTGTAGCAGCCTGGTATTGAGTTGTGAACAAGTCTCTGTTGTTTGAGCTGGAATGATGTCCCTGTCACCCATGTTTCGGGGATACTGGGGAGTGAGTCTGGCTCTTCTGGGCAGGCACAGCAAAGTCTTGGAATGAAGCTGCATACGTTGGAAAACACCAACATTTGTGCATAAAATAAGCAATGTCAAGCCTTTGTCTTGCTCTGCCTGCTCCTCTTCTCACCAGGGACCAATCCTGCACTGTTGAGTAAACCCCTGAATGGAAGGCAGTGGCCACTTATCAGTGACCAGCACATCTTGGTGCTCAGTGGAGACACGGCTGTACTCTGGGATGGGAACTGGTCATGCTGTGGATGTGGAAGAGGCTCTTCCCTGCTGAGGAGCTGGGAAATGGTGACTGCACCACTGTGCACTGTGCTCACTCCCCACAGGGCCAAGGTCCAAACAGAACCACCTGCAGAGCATGTCCAGGTTTGAACAGCTCGGGAAATGCCTTTTCCTGCACGAGACAGGAGAAGGGAAAATAAAGAGATGAAAGGAAGATGAGCTCAGTTTGAAACAGCCCTGGGTGACAGGGAAGGATGGATGGGAGATGTTGGCAGCCAAGCTTGGCTCACTGTGCTCCTCACCACCGTTCCCCGCCGAGCAGGAGCCTGCATGTCGAGGCACTGGTGAGCACTTGCCAACGTGCCATCGGGCTACTGACTCATTCTCACCCATTTGTGCTGCTTGGGCATCACTACAAAAAAAAAAGCCCAAACAGGCAGGAAGGGGCCTGTTTCCAAAGGGAAGTACAATAGGCTCAGCTGGCAGTGGGGCTTTTGGAACTGTTTGAGGGTTATCTCATACACATACCACTCCCACCAGGTTCCACTTGGGCCATCACGGAGACCTGAGGTAGGAAAGCAGCATGTACCTCCCTCATAGTGGTATGGATCAGCAGGATTTCTTTGGTACAGGACAAATCCTGACTGAAAATCCCATTGCTGGTGCTTTCCAGACCACATTTACAATTTGAATGACTGCATCAGGAAAATGTCTTCACCTAGAGCAGATGTGTCACCACAGTGGTGGTGAGGTGCGTCCACCATGGTAGTTCGAAAGATAGTGTCAGTTGTGCTGTCATTAGATGCTCATTTGATCACAAATCATGGTGTCTACATATCTGTACTGAGCCCATCTTTCTCTCCATGCCACCTCTCTTCTGAACTGTGGAGGTGCTGCTTTCATGGCCTTCTCCTTGCAGGATTAAGGAGGACAAGGGTTGGAAGTGTAGCACTTCCTTTGCTCCATGGCCACCTCTCATCCTCAGCATCGTGTTGGAAAAGCAAAGAGCTGATTGTGGGGTCTGTGGGGTGCAAGGATACAAAGGAGACAGGAAAAAATCCAGTCTTTCCAATCTCTGTGTCACTCAGGAGCAGCCTCCATGCACCAGCATGGCTGGACAATCTAGAGTCTGGCAAAGAGGGGTCTCCAGCCCCAAATGTGGTCCCACGTCCGCTGACCCATCTCCAAAGGTTGTGATACTCCCTGTCACCGTGGAATCGTGAGCATTAGAGCTGCAAATGCTGTTGGTCACCACTCTGCAGAGCAGGGGGTTTATCTGTGGGCAATTCACGTCCCACAGAAGCTGGGGAAAAGAAAGCAGCAATTGAAGCTTGTGCCCATTTAAAACACCTTCCATCAGAACCGAAGAACTGAAGCTGTTTTTTTAACATTGCAGAAATTATTTGGCCTTGAACCATGCAGACCTCACTTGCTATTCTGCAATTGAAAAGAGTCTTTTGTGAGGATTTTTTAAAATAATTACTACAAAGCACTTCAAGAGGGATTCTGATTGTCGTCTAGTTTTCATTTCATGCTTTCATGACATTTTTGTTCAAGGATGGATCTTTTATGAAATGTCTATTTTAGGTTACACCCTCCAGAACCTTATTATTTGCCTTAAAAAAAAAAAATCCATCATGGGCAGGAGCACATTCTTTAAGCTCTCCCATTAGTGTAACTAAATTCATCAGAGTAATATTACTATTCATGCAAAATAGGTGTCGTCTTTCTTTAAACTTCTTGGCAAGTGGTTAAACTGATTTTAACAAGTATGCAGTGCCAACTTCTTAAAGCCTTGAAAAGTCTGAAGATTCCCAGGCTGCAAAGGAACTATTTACATGGTTAAAATTATACACATATCCCCTCTACTTAAAATTGTCCCCTCATCACATAAGACCCTTGCAAATCCATTCTGACTTCAAACGAAGGAGAAGTTCTTCTTCCAAGATGTTTTTTTTTCTCCCCTGTTAGCACAGCCTAGGCTTTCCAAGTTGAGAGAGTCACCAAATGTAGCTCAAGGGCCAAATTTACCTTGTAGTTTCATGGGTGCTTCTCCCATTGAGAGAGAAAATTCAGGAAAGGTCTTGTATTTTCTTTTTTTAAAGCCTATTGCAAATGCAAATTGTGGAGATAAAAAAACCCTGAAGATTTCAGAGATCTCATTGTCTGCTCTCAAACTAGATACCTGCTGTGAAACATCACAAGTGATGCCACAAAATCCTCCGGGACACTTTCTTCTAAGCTGATTATCAGGTGTACAAATGACACTGTGACTCCTTGGCTGTCCTTAACCATCCGAATCCCAACTCCTTGCCCGAACTTGCTGCAATGGGTGACTCTTAATGATCCCAATGCTCACAAAAGGAAAACCTCAAAGCTGCATCCACAATGAATTCATGGGAACTAATTGTTTTAATTCATAGAAATGTTCAGGACAGGATATTTGCAAGCTTATTCAGCCAAGGAGCAGAAACCCATGATGTGGCCAGTGCAGACAGGTGTAGCTACGTGGGCAGAACATACCCAAATCATCTGCAGTTGCTCCATAGAGTAATAAATTTGAAATGCCATTAAAAAATTAAGGGAATTGTTCTTATCTGAGATCTGCAAGTTAGTAGACTACATTTGAGGAACTGTTTTAGCCTGAACTCCATATCTTTATTACCCACCCTCCTGGCTTCTTGATAAATTCACTGGAATTCCAATTTTCCCAGGAAGGTATCAAGCTAATGTCAGGGAATCCTGTGTTTGTCCAGGATGCTTGTCTCATCTCCAGTCTCATATTGGACATTGTCTCAAGCACTAGGAAGTTACTGTGTTGATCCTAGCAGAAAAAATAAAATAGATTTTATAAAGTGCTCTGGCACAAGAACCACACAAGCTTTTGTCTCCTTCCTTGGAGGTCTTCAAGACTCACCTGGACATGTACCTATGCAACCTGATCTAGGTGAACCTGCTTCTGCAGGGGGGTTGGACTAGATGATCTCTAAAGGTCCCTTCCAACCCTACCATTCTTTGATTCTATTATCTACGACATGTGTTTCTACTGTATTCTTGTTCTGTGTTTTCTCTTTCGAGCTGGGCTGATCTGCACAATGGAGTCATATTTCCAGGAAAATGCTGCGAGTCATATGCCAGGCACATTTGAGCAAGTCCTCTCATTTTTACAAATGTAAGTCAGAAAACCGAGATGCCAACAATTGCCTTGAAGTCAGAAGTTGTTAAACATCTCCTGTTTTGATCTGGGTCATTGTTGAAAAAGAAAAAAGAAAATAGATATATACATAATGTGGTGGGAGAGTGGGATAAATGGTCAACCACAAAACACAGATCCAGATTTGGATCTAAATACCTTTAAAGTTCAGGAGTGCTTGTATCCCAGCAGCTGGTTCAAAGCCATCTCCAGGTTGCATATACCTGTCTGATGTACTTGTTGTTATACCTGTCTGACTTGAAGGGCGACCAGAGGAATATCTTTTGCCTCCCATTAGAGAAAACACGAGTTAACAGAAAGTAACTCAATACCTATCTAGGCTTGTTGCCATACTACTTTCCCACTTTCTTCAAAGGAAATTTATCCCGTATTTTGTGTGGATTCAAACCAAGACACAAAGGAAAATGTGCATGTTTGTAAGCCCAGCAATCAGAGGGGAATCTGCATGATGGGAGATGGAGAGACGCTGACTGCAACATAGTCTGGTCAAAAAGTCTCCATCTTTATTTACTGTTAATACTTTCAAGATAAAATGTTGTTTAAGCAAAAAAAATAAAAACAGTACGAGTTTCATGAAGCACTGGGCAATACCTACTTGTTGTGAGAGGTGTGCTGGCTGGTGGAATTGCTCTTATTGTATGTTATGGGTGAAATGGAGAAGGTTGTGAGACACTGAGTTGCTAGACACTGTCCCATGCTGCACAGGGAGGTGATTCCCCATCCCTGGAGATATTACAAAGCTGTGTAGCTGAGCTGCTGATGGACATTGGTTAGTGGTGGGCTTGGCAGTGTGAGAGAAGGGGTCAGACTCCATGAGCTTAAAGATCTTTTCCAACCAAAATGATTCTGTGATTCTCTGAAATAAGGAGGTGATGGAGGACAGAGCTGGAGGTGATGCTTCTGTCATTTATGGTCCCATCATTTGCTCTTGTTTGCGTAGCACATGTCCTAGTGCACCACCAGGCCTGTACTGTTGTAACAAACACAAATACTAGTGATAGCAATGATTTCACACATTCCTCTGATATATAGAGTGTTACATATTCTTCAGAGTGTAATGATGTATATTTTGGGCATGGTTGTGCAGGATTTGTGTGAGTGGCTTCATGAGCAGATGCACAATGACAGAACGTGAGCAGGCAAGGCCCCTAACGTTAGTTTGTAAAGCACCTCAAGATACCTGGGGGCTGAAAGGAACCTCTTTTATAACATATCAATCTCTGTGCTCTTTCTGAAGCGCTCTGCATTTATTTGCAGGGCTTCTGAGATGCGTTTCATGGTTTAAACGGGGCTGTTAGGAGGCTCTGCGGGAGCAGTGGCTGAGGCTGTGCTGGATCTGCAGGCTGCGAGCAGGAGGGAATGGCCACACTCCCTCACCAGCCTCAGCCCTCAGAGCCCCAAAGCATCACGGCACTAATTAAGAAGCAGTCGACTCCCACTTTCAAAGCAAAAACGCTGTCAGCAGGTGAAGGGAGAAATCCCTTTCCCTTGGCAGGAGGCTGGTTAGTGGGACAACCGCTGGACCAAACTAAGGGAAACACAAAGCTCTCAGCCGGCCTCTGGAGATACAATGAGATGTGGGTCTTTGAAATGTAAAAGTTACGTAGCCATCATCTTCTGCAAAGAGAAGTGGTGAAGAGAAGCAGCACCAAATTGCACTTCCCTCAATTTCTTTATTAAGGCTGTTTAAGGATCTTTTGATCTCACTGAGGTATTTATTATCATGGACTGTTTGTTATGAATGATGGCGTGGCCAGCAGGTCAAGGGAGGTTCGCCTCTCCCTCTGCTCTGCCCTGGTGAGGCCTCATCTGGAGTAGTGTGTCCAGTTTTGGGCTCCCCAGCTCAAGATGGACAGGGAACTGCTGGAGAGAGGCCAGCAAAGGGCTGCCAGGTTGATCAGGGGACTGGAACATCTTTAAATTCCACTTAGGCACAAGATAAAACTTTTTTACTGTAAGGGTGAGGGAGCCCAGGCACAGGCTGCCCAGGGAGGGTGTGGAATCTCCTTCTCTGGGGGTTTTCAAACCCACCTGGAAATGTTCCTGTGCTAGCTGATCTAGGTGGGCCTGTTTTAGTAGGACAGTTGGACTAGATGATGTTCTGAAGTCCCTTCCAACCCTCACCATTCTGTGTGATTCTGCGTGAGGAAAAGGAGATGCTTTCAGCCTGTGTCCCCTCACCCAGGGGAAGCCTCCGCTCCACAAGTATTCCCTCCTGCCAAACTCCACTGTTAATGGAATACAAGTAACCCACAAATACCACTGAACACCATACAGGTCTAAGAGGAGTTTGAGCTGTGCTATGAATTCCTTCCAGAGGAGACTCATGCTTTGAAAAGCCTAATTACTAAACCACCAATTAAGCCAGTGTGAATCCAGAGTGACCCAGTGTCAGCCCAAAATCTCTGCCGCTTCACCCTGAAGCCATGGAGGGCTCATCATTCCTTTTATTTGGCTCAAAAGGGCCAGGGTTGCTCTCTGGTTTAGGGAGATGGGCTTCTTGGCTCACCATACATGGCACAGGTGTGAGTGTATGCTTTGCATTGTGCATTGAGTTTATAGCACGTTTTTATAGCAATGGTGGTTATTTCTCAGTGCCCTGCTTCCAGCTGTGAGCCATAACACAGTTGCACTAGCTGGCTCCATGGCAGAACCGTAGTGTCAGATGTGCAGGACTGGCTGGTGGATGGGATGGGAAGGGAAGGGATGGGTTGACCCTCACACACTTGCACTGCTCAGGTCTGTTTCCACAAGGGTTTAGGTGTTTTCTCAAAGAGGAACTGGTGGGGGTGGTGGAGTGTCCAATTTCTTGCCTGGCCTCAAATATTCCTGAGCAAAATGCATCCCCTAATGCAGCCTTGTGTGCAGAATCACCCTCAGTGTCACACTTGTGACCTGCATGGGAGGAAAAAAGCACCAAACCTTCTCCAATGGGTGATAATACAGGTCCACAGGAGCTTGACCCCAGGATCACTTGTTCATTAGCCCAAGTGATATCAGTAGGTCTTTTTTCCTATCAGTAGAGGCTGCAGCATCAAGCCTCAGTCCTGCCAACTGTGTGTAAAGGTTGTGTTAATTAACCTTGTAACACGTGACCAGTGAAATTTCACCTGGAATATCCATCGTCCGAGCACCTAAAGAGCAGAACAAGGTCAACAAATTGGATGGGATCCAGAGAAGAGCAATAAAAACGATGAAAGGGCTGGACTGATTTATGAGCAAGGATTAAAAGAGTTACATATGTTTAGCTTGGCAAAATGATGACTAAGGGTGGGCTGTGGTATCTGTCTGCAAGTATGAGAGGGGTGTAAATAACCAGGGAGGATGGGAATTGTTGAGCCTGGTTCGAGTGGGAGTAATAAGATTAAATAAAGGAAATAATCTTTGTGACTGAGTTGAAGGAAAGAATTCTTCATGGTTAGAGCTTGTTTCCCTGTGGAATAATCTCCCAAAGGAAATAGGTGAAGCCTCAGGGTCTGAATCGTTAGAGGGGATTCAAGTGCAGCAGAGCACCAGGGAAAACAACATGAGAGTTTGGAAAATGCCAGTTCCTGCCATTCCAGCCATGCCATGAGAGCAGTTAGGATGTTTATATCCAGCCATCAACCGATGCTTTGATGTGGGGAGGGAAATAGAGGGGGAGGAGAGGGGAAAAAAGAACCCCAAACAAACAAACAAAAAAAAAAACCCCAACAATTGAACAAATTATCTACGTAGTTAAAACTGCAAATTCAAAAGGGAAGAAACTCAAACCCTTAGTGCAAATTTCCCAAGGAGTGCCACTGCCAAGAAGGGTTGTGAAACCCCATCCTGTGGTGTGATGGGGAAGGAGCTGACCTCGTGTATCCAACGGCACTCGTGAGCACAGCCCCGAGCCCCCACAGGACAAGCCAGCTCAGGATGGGGTGGGAATCAAAATCAAGCAACAGCCTTCTAGTTACCCGAGTGGCTCCTTATTTCTACGGTGCTTTTCCTAATAATAAGAAAAGATGGGTTTTTTCCCCTTTCTCCTGTAATTGTGAAAAGAAGTTAAAAAAGGGGAGGGGTGGAGAAAGGTAATAATGTGAAGAGAGCAACTCCACGTTACAAACAAGAACCATATGTTGACTTATCATGGGAAATATGTAAATAGAGGCTGGAGCTGATCCGGAGCACATGTTGTTAGTCATGAAGCAGCTATTTAAAATTCCACGGCTGGATCATTAACTTCACAGTATCCTTTATGGAAGACAACAGAGGGCAAATAATCAGAGTGGCACTCAAAATAGCCTTTTCTTCTCTTTTTTTTTTTTTGGTCTTCAAGAAATCCTATTTAACTTAGTTTTATAAGAAGCTCTTTGTGATCCGTCAGCTGAATCAGAGAGGGGTCTCCTCTGCACTGCTTGACCAGGATGGCTTTCTCCTGCCTCAGTGATACATCTTGACTCAGAGATTCCCTTTAGATGCTCAGATTGCACCAGAAATGGTCCATTCTCTTCCTTTCTATACCAGGGGAGCAAAGCAGCCACAGAAAGCACTAACTGATTGTTCACCTCTAGTTCCCATTTGAAATGTGGTCTACCTTGGAGGATGTGGTGATTGATCACAACAAGATGGGAGGAAGATTTGTCCTGCTGTTTCTCTAAAGCTATGGCTGTGCAAAGCTAGTGCTCAAATCTTTGCTTTGCTGTGTGTTTTCTTAGTTGTCCAGGGCAGGTCACTTCTGCCTATCATCTCTTTTCTCTCCTCAGTCGATCTAGACAAGATGACTTCTCTCTGGGGCCAGCCATGATCAAAGGAGGTCTGGATTGAAAGAGATTCCATAATTAGGAAAAAAAACCCTCATAAAATGCAAGAAAGAGATCCTGGACTCCAGAGAAGGCTCTGCCTTAAGCAAACCCTTTAGCGCAGTGAAAGGAGGGATTTAGACTAATGCAGTAGCCTGGATGGGCATTGCCCCATCCCTCTTGTTCTGTGTAAAGAGGAAAACCTCTGTAGAGCCTGTCCATGTGGCCCATCTTTTGGCATTTTTATGCAGCATCATCCACAGAGACCCCTAGCTGGGAGGCAGGGTGAAAGGCTGAGCAGGCTGAAGCTCAGGCAGGGTGGAGGGTTAAAAGCATTGCTAAGCCTAGTAAATGTGGACCAAGCATGTCAGCATCTTCCTTTTCCACCCCAGAAAGTTGGCGTCGGGCTGCACTTTGCAAAAGTCCCAATTTGCACATGCTTGGGGATTGCTCAATGCCTTTAAAGAAATAAAGAAATTAACGATCTGTTTCTGCATCAGCCAAGCCCAGCTTGGTCAGCTGAGACGTGAGCTGCCTTTCCAGCAGTGAGGGAGCCTGCAGGCAGCCCCAAACAGGCTGCCCATTGGGATTTGGGTACCAGCTGCTCTCTGTGAGATGCTGTGTCAGTGGTTCAGGGGATGAGCATGTTCTGGGGGAGATGGGAAGGGCTGAATTCAAGATCAGGTCAGACCCCACTACAGCATTTGTCTCTCTGTAGCTCTAGGGCTGCTGAGAAATGCAGGCAGAGTAGGTGCAATAGATACTCCCCAGCAGTTGGAAAGGCTTCTGCAGGCTTTCTATGGGGCAGAACCACCTGCTTAAGATTATTTCAACATCTGATTGCAACATTTTACAGTAATTTGGAGGGACAGAGAGAAAGGGAACAAACTTCCATCACTTGATGTCTCCTCCTGTGGCAGCAGCTGCTGACCCATGTGCTGTGCAAAAGGAGCAGCTTTGCTGTTTCATTGCCTCTCCCCAGAAACAAACACTTGGGCTCATCTTCACTTACTAAAAGTCTACAAAAGCTGCTGTGAAACATTGTTCACCAGTGGCCTTTCAACCTCTGACCTGGAGACGTGGAAGAGACAATAAGATAGTAGGGGGTAAAAAAGGGGGAAAGCTGTGCTCATAGTCAGCATAGTCAGTTCCTCCTGCCCTTTCTTTTGGGTGATGTTCAGTTGCCAACCCTGATGTCCTGATGAGTGGTGTTTAGCTTGTCATGCTTGACTCACCTATTAAGAAATGCAGATAATGCAAGATAGAAATGCAGATAGAAGATTTTCCCCTTCTCCCTCCACCAACTGACAAGTGAAGCACCACATCTTCCCCATTAAAAACAAGGCTGAGTAGAGTCTGGTTATCCATCAGGTAATCTACTCTCCCTCCCTTTAGCTGTGTGTGGTCAAAGCCAAGGCTTTGTGACTTGATCGAGTTGGCTTCAGATCTGTTCCTTAAACCCAACATGGCCCCAGTGTTTTCCCCAGTCCCTCATCCCACCTGCAGTCCTTAGGGCATCAGCCAGACCTGCTTTGCTCCCTGTGCCCTGCTCACAGCCCCTGTGGGTCACCTGTGCAGCGAGTGCTCTCGAGGGAAAGGCTGCAGGTTAGTGGCAGACAAGCAGCGTGAGGACGGAGGGGGGAAAAGGAGTCTGGGAGAATCAAAACCATCAAGGAATGAGAGCTAAAGGAGAAGTTTAAAGGAAGCCATTAATATTAATTCAGGGAGATAACAAGAGTTCAATGACCGTATGAAAGAGGGCAAAAATCACAACTGTAAGTGCAGGAGCCACAGGGGAAGATGGGAACTGCTCTGAAATGCTCCACATGGAGCAAATCCTCATATGATGTAAAACTAGAGAGCTCTGCCTCTGAGGTTTGGTGACAGTGGCTGATGTGACAGGGAAGAGAAAGGAGAAATAAGGTTTTCAATTGGCTGCATTAGACAAAAAGGCCTGAGGGGGCATCTCACTGCCTTTGGGGATGTTATGGCGTGTCTTGGTGCTCTTGCCTCAGCCATGGATTGTGCCCATGCCGCTGCTTGGAGTTCAGGTTTTCATCTCCCTTAATGCTGCATGAGACAGAGGAGCAATTGCTGGTCCTGGGGTTCAGAACAAGACTGGGACCCTGCCAAGAGCTGCCTGTGTCTCAGAATTAGTGGTTCATTATGTGCAAAATTGGGACCTGCTCCGATAAGCTGCACCTGGGGAGCTCTGAGCTCTGGGGATGAAGCTAATGCAAGATAAAGTCCAGCAATGATCATCACCCCATCTCCCATACCCACCCAAAACGTGCCAGGGCATCCACTAAGAGTGTACAAGCACAGAATGGAGTAAAAATTACCTCCCAGCAGCACTATCCCCTTCAAGCACTCTCAGTTCAAGGGTTTTCTTTGCTTCACTGCTGGATCAGCTATCTGAAACACAAGGTACTGGTACCTTATCCCAATTGCACCTTGGTTTGCCTGAGTTTCTTGGGGCAGCACTCAGCTCTAAGACTCAAAGCCATCAGGAAAGCCCTGCAAAGCAGCTGCTGCCACTCAGCTTTAATGTCTGACTTCCTTCTAGATGTCTAGGCTGTGTGCTTGTTTATTTTTCTTCTCTGTTCTTGGCCTTGTTTGCTCTTCAGCCCTGTTAATTTACCACAAGAGAAACATCACTCTTTTTAAAAGAGAGATGAAGATTTTTGTGCTTTAAACCACAGGGGGAAACCTATTCCTGTAAAAATCCAGGTGGAGTCTGGGAGAAGGATAGATGGATGGATGGATGGATGGATGGATGGATGGATGGATGGATGGATGGATGGATCTGCAGGAGAGGATTTGCCAGGAAGAGGACTGAGGGCTGGGCAGTGAATACTGGCCAGGAGCCTATCCCCACACATATGGCCACATCCAGCCCAGGCTGCATCCCAGACAGAGTTGTGGCTTTATCCCCCTCTGTGCACACCTTCAGGTTAAATGGGAATCACAAACTGGCATCTTCTGGCTTCCCAGCACTTGAGCTGACACTCTAAGCCTGGCATATTTTATCCCTTTTGTTTAAATACTTGGCAGCAACTTGGTTAAAATAATGCATCTTATACCAATGCAGCAATTCTGTAATGGGGCAGTCAGCGAGGTTTTGGTGGCGTTTTTGATGTGATTCTGCTGCAGAAAGGACAAAGAGTTCACAACTCTGAACTTCGGGGGCCATTTGTGCTAGCAAAAGCAATTCCCCCAAACAGGCTCTTGGCTTGGGGCAGGATGGTGTCTCTGTGCCTCCCTCCAATGCCAGCTGAGAGTGCAGGTGGGGATGGTGGTGTCTAGCCAGGATGGTGCAGGGCTGTGTCCCCAGGGCAGCGTGGGTCTGGTGACCTGCATGGCAGCCCATCTTTTGCAGGGCCATAGGGCACTGTGAGCACCAGCTGCGTGCTCCAGGAGCTGTAGATGAGCAGGTGGGAAGCTGTAACCAAACCCCTGACGTTCCTATCTCCTGATAACAATGAGTTTGTTTAAACTGTCATGATTTTTTGAGAGGAAGCAATGTTTGCTCTTTTGTTTGTGGGGTTTGGTGGTTTTTTTTCTTCCTCTTGTGTTTCCCCAGTTTTGTTTCACTGGGGCACTTTTATGAGGAGTCTTTTATTATTTTACTATGTTATTCATCTGCATTTTAATTGCACACAATAAAACTTGAAAGCTCCCAGCAGAGAAAATCCCATAGTACTTCCCATCCTGTCCCACTGGGGATGAATTGCCAGGGTCATGTCATTTGTCAACAAACAGGGCTGAGCCCTTTGTAACAAACACACTGATTTTTCCTCGAGTATAACAGTAACAACTTTTAATTGGTGATGTCAAATGGTTACATTTACCTGCCTTCGTTTTGGAATGACTGGATATGTTTGGGATGGAGGAGACATTTTTTGGAGGAAGGACATGAAAGACCCCAGAGCATCAAGCCTTCTTGGGTTAAATGTGTCATTTCAGAATCCCTGACAAATGGTGGTACCCAAAACCCAGAGGGAGGATCAGTGTCCCTGGAAGAGCTCTGCTTTGCATCCTGTCCCCTACACCACCAGCACTGCTTTGACTTGGGTTGACTCTGCAGAGAATTGTCTAAAACCCCTTTTTATTCGCCAAGTATGGTTGGGTTGGATTTGGTTTTGTTCTCTAATCTCCAAAGCAAAAAATTCCCAGCTAAATGCCTCTGGGAAAATGTCTGTAAAACTCCCCTGTGAAGCTCTGTGGGGTTTGGAGAGCGTTCCCCACCCGAGATGGGAGCATGGCTGAGGGGCTGAGCTCACCCTGCTCCTCATTCCTCACCTGCCCTGACCTATGGGGCAGGTTTCAATCCCACAGTGCCACGAGCACTGGATAATTCTGCATGCATGCACAAAAACAATGGAAAATCCATCTGCATGGCAGGTTTGGGTCTTCAGGTCTCCAGGTCTGGGCTCCATGCACACGAGACAGGGAGCTTGTGCTTGATTCCTCACAAGCACAGGCAAACATCTTGCTCTCGAAAGATTATAGACTGCAAATCACTTCACCCTCCACTTTCCTGTGTCTCTCTGTTGTCTGATAGTCTTTTTTCTCCTTGTAATTATTAAAGAAAAATACCCACCCGAAAAAGGCAAGTGAATGTTTCCTTGAAGAAAGTGAAGCAGCTCAAATTGCATCCAGAAAAAAAATAAGAGAGTAGTCTTCTATTAAAACATCATCCACCCATTCCTTCCCCTCACCCCTCCCCAGCTGATATTTAAGGGGATCAGAAGCAGAATTGCAAGGCAGCATTTAAATCAGCCTGGCTGCTAGTGGAGTATATTAGTGCACCTGTGTTTCTCATCAAACGTGCTACCAAAAGGACTGGTTGGGAGCGCTTTGATCTGACTTTAAATATCCCCAAACATCAAGAACTGGAGGTATTTTAATCTGATTTTACTGGAACTGCGCCGATTTAAGGAAAACAGAACCCAAAATTAAGTTCATATTTTCCATCAAGCCCTGGAGTTTGGAAGGAGGAGATTTTGTTACTGTGAGTGGGGATGGCAGGAGAAAAACCTCAGCTCTCTGCTATCACTCTGCTTGGCGGTCAGTCGCAGCAAGGGAGGAGCATCTTTGGAGCAGCAGCCTGCCATCAGCTGCTTAGAGCAAGAGCTTTGGTGCTCCTTCCTTTTAAGACTTGTATGTGTGTGTGTGCATGTGCTTTCTTCAGTTTCTCTCCCCCCTGCATTTAAAATCCAAGGTTCTCTCTGTAACCATAAAGCACGTGAGACATTTTGGCACGCAGCCCCTCCTGGCAAACATCTCCTCATTCAAGAGGAGGGGGTTTCTCATCCTCAGGTTTGAATGTGACTTGTCTAGTGCAGAGTCCTGAGTGTGACTTAAATGCCTAGGGTCTGATCTCACCTCAACCTGCCTTACTCCATCAACACACTCCCAGAAATCCTCTCTCCATCCTTCCCCATCCTGCTCCAGCTTGCAACACCCTCTGAGCCTGCAGACATCCTCCAGAGGATCAGCCATCTCTCATTAGTCTGGCAGGACTGAGCTCAGAGACTCAAACAAACCCCTGTTTGTTTCCTACACATCCTATTTTCCCTTCCCTCTGCTGTGCTGGAGCAAAGCAAGGCCAGGCTTTGACATAACACTATTATTAGCTCTTTCTCTCCTGCATCAGAACCTCGGTCGGTGTCACCTGGCAGTGCCCTGGTGACTTGGGGCTGAGGATTCAGCCTGGAGAACAGCTTTAATAAGGAGTTTATTCTCAGGCTACCTGCTCAGCAGATGTTTTCTCTTTGTTTTGTTTTATGTTTACTTTAATT
Organism: Urocolius indicus; assembly: GCA_013401255.1. NCBI lineage: Eukaryota > Metazoa > Chordata > Aves > Coliiformes > Coliidae > Urocolius > Urocolius indicus. The sequence continues at coordinate 191,962 of WBNH01001283.1, forward strand.
CTGCTCCTAATGTGCCTTTTATAATGTCTTCTGGCAATACTTCTAGACCTGCCCTGGATGGATGATAGTCTCTGCTGGTAAAGGCAAAGCTGGGGCAGCTCTGAGCTGTGTTATCTTCAGATCTCTCCTCTTAGACTTGCTCAAACACTCAGCTGCAAGCTCCCTTCCCAGGACAGCCCAGGATTTTCCCAGTGCTCCTGTGTCTCTCTGCTCCTTTCCTTGCCCTCACAGGCATCGTTGTGTCTTGCTGTCAAGCACACAGCGAGTCTGGCTGTTGCTCCTTCAAAGCCACAGCCAACAGAACCAAACTGCAATGTGCTGCAGATTCCCTTTTGCTTCATTCCTGGATAAAAACCCTTGACCTTGAAAAGGAGTTTTCAAGCAAATGAGGCTGGCTGGAGCCACAGGAGAGGGAGATGTATGAGCACAGAGAAGAATGAGACCACTCTTGGCGTGTTTGGTGGGCTCATCAAAAACAAGATGCATGCCCAGACAGGACAGGCTGAAAGATTATCTCCCACCCTGAGAGAAAGAGAAATGGAAAAAAAAGACTTTGCTTTTCCCAGTGGCTGATTGTTTGGCTGGACGTTGATTGAGGGCTCGGGCTCAGATAAAGGCTGGAGGGTTGGCGATGATATCAAAAAGGCAAGTCGGAGTTTGGGGCCAGCCAAGTTGTCATTTCCTAATGCTGCTGCTGTCATCCAGCCTTCTGGGGCACTGAAGGGTCTGGAGTGAACTACTAAAAAGTACTTTAAAACTAAAGACAAACCCTTATCGTGGAGCAGTTCTCTCCTGCACAGCCCCAACTCAGCTTTCTCTTGGACACGGTGCTAAACTTCAGCGTTTGGTAGAGAGAAAAGAAAAAGGGAAAAGATAAAACATGTAGGTGGAAATCAATGGAGCCTTTAACCAGCATGCTGTGGAAAAGGCTGCACTTCACTGTTGTCTTTCTGAACCCTGTGAAATGCTGGGAAACTGTTTTTAATAAACAAGAGTTCAAACAGTGGGGCTCCGTAGCCAACAGTCACGCCTTAAACTCTAAACTTTACATGAAAACTCTCAGATCCCTTTGAACTCTTTTTTTTTTTCCCTCCCTGGCAGAGGATTCCAGTGTTTATGCATTTTTTTGAGATTGCTGGCAGGATCATGAGGAGGGTTTTAATATTTTTTTTTTTTTTTAAACAATCTCCTGCCTTCAGAAACCATTAATGCCCACTAAGAAACATCAAGGCATTGCTTTGAAGTGCCTTCTGGCTACAGCCCTCTCACACTCTTTGGTTACTGTGCAATCAAATAATTAAATGGAGTCTGAAAAAAAAAAAAAACCAAAAAACAAAAGCAGCCCCCTGTCTTTTACCTGGTAATTAAACACCCCACGTTGGACAGTTGCAAGAGGGGTGGGTTTGTTTTTTTTTTTTCTTTAAAGGCATTGTGAATCTACAAAGACTTGAAACACAAAAGCGCTCCATGGTAGTGGGTTAAGTGAGTAGACACTTTCTCCTTGCTTTGGCAACCTGTCAGGCAGGCAAGGTGAGAGCTCACCCTCCTCTTCCCGGCTTCAGCAAGGTCAGGGCAGCGAGTACCAGAGGAGCAGGGATGGAGCACAGAGCCAGACATTAGCAAGAGCTCAACTCTCAAACGACTCTTCTCTTCCCCCCCCTCCCCCCACCTTCTTTTCATTTGTTTGTTTGCTTTGGAATAAACAGTAAGGAAGAAAAAGTTGGAAATAGTATTTTGGCCACTTCATCAAATGTTGGATTATGGGCTGGAGGCCACTCGGAAAGGCTACGGAGCCCAGTTTGGCCCCGGGCTGTCTCTGAAGGCTGCGGGCGTTTGGCTCACAGCAATCTGGAGGCTCTCGGGAGGAAAATGCCACCCTCACGGGTGGCACAGGGACACCAGAGCTGGGCTGTGCCTGGCAGGACTCAAACTCATCCATTCTGAGAGGCTGGGGGGAAGAACAAGGGCGTTTTGGTGACAGCTTTGAAAGAGTAGGGGGAGTGTTGTAACGGGGCGTGTTGTGATCCGATGCACCGTAATGAGCCCGTAACTCCCTGTCTGGGAGCGGAAGGAGAGGCAGAGGCCACCTGCTCTGCTCCTGCGGAAACTCAGCTCCCTCCGAGGTACCTTTTTGATGGAAGCTTTCTGAAACCTGCTTGTTTCACTTCCCAGAAGTTAGCTGAGAAAGTTTTCTCTGGTTCCAACCTAAATTGGCCTTTCCTTCCTGGAGCTGGGCTTTGATCTGGGCATTTGAATCTCAATGCAAAACTCTGCTGCTTTGCCTGGTTTGGGTTTTTTTTTTTTTTCTTTTGCATGGCAACAACACGGGGCAACGTTTAACCCCTTCCCAGCCATGCTGGCTGGAGTGAGCTCCCACCTATGTGGTTCATCAGCTGCCCCTTGTGTGATTCCCCCACCATCTTTGAGTACCAGCTGGTTTTAAGGCATCTCTCTGATCCCCAAACACTGCCCTTCACCTCCATCCTGCTGGGACTGATGGGTTGGTTGGTTAGTTTCTGTAGACAGAGACCCCTCACCTTTAACTTTGTGCCTGTAGAGGAGAGATACTTTGGTTAGCAGCTTGCTGTGAAACGTGTGGAAAGGTTGTTGTGTTTGTAGGGCTACCAGAGAGCTTTCAGGATGTCAGGATTTTAGGAAATGGGAGCTTTGGAAAATGCACAGACCTTTTGTTCCAAGTTCTGTCAGGCTGCTGCAGCCACCTGCAAATGTTTGAAGGAGTGGAGAGTTTTTGCTGAAGTTCTTGCTGTTTGTTTTATGGCTGGGTGAGACCTTGAAGGGTCAGCTGGGCTCCCTCACAGGGATGATGCTGAGGGTATATCCCTGCACGCTGGGGGAAAAGCCAAGGCAGGAGCTTCCCAGCCTTGCATCCCATTTATCCTTTGACTTTTAAAGGATTCTGGGGGAAGGAGAGCTCGCTTTGAGCTGACACAACAGAAGATGAGAAGAAGGGGAATGGGAGGAGAGCTGCCAGGCTGGTGGGAGCGGGAGGCAGCACTGGCGATGCACAGGGGGAGTGACGAGGTGGCTGTTTCAAAGCAGGACGAGCTGTAGGGTTCAAAGATGCTCCAGACTCCTGCAGGGCTCAAGACAAATGCTTAAAGCCAGAATTCCCAGAGAGTCTTTCTGTTTACTTTTTTTTCTAAAATCATAATAATAACAATAATAAAACATCCTACCTGTCAAATCTTATCAAACAAAGCACTGAATTAAGGAAGTGAAGACTTAATGGGTTTCCTTCCCTAAAACCAGAGCTCGTGGAACAGATGAAGGGCATTGCCCAGGGAGGTCAGCCAAAACTGTCTGAAGTTGTGCTGTCACCTACATCTGATGTCCAAAATTACCCTCCTCTCTCAATACACGGATTCAATGCTCCCTGAAGATTAAAAGCATCCCAACACTCATTTAATTTAAAAGAGAGGCTAAAATGTATGGCATGCCATGGTTTAAATGTTAGGAAAAAAAGCAGCTTGGGTCTCTTCATTAGGATTAGTGGCATGTTAATGAAGGGAAGGGGAAAAGAAGTGTGTTCAGGGCTGTGTGAGGAGGCTGGGCAAGGCTGCAGGCAGGAATTGGGGATGTAGCTGAGAAGAATGGAAAGGACCTGAACCAGAGCTGCTTTCACCATCCAGAACCAGTCTGATCTTTTTTACAGAGGGGGAAGATGATTTGCCTTAACTAATTCTCCAGCCTTCTCTGCGTGGGTGTTTGCTGGGCTCTGTGATTAAGAGAGAGAATATTTGAAAGCAATGGGATAGGAACCTCATTTAAAAACGGAGTCTTCCTTTCTTTTTTCCTTTTTAATTAATCTGAGGTTGCTACTGGAGTAGCTGGACGAAGGTGTTTGAGGAACCTGAGGTTAATGGAAGGTGAAAGAGGAAGGGAATCAAATTGCCAAGCAGAGTGAGAACCAGGAGATACTCCAGCCAGTGTGTGACTGACTCAGGGGTTTAGAGGGGATAAACTCCACAGGTAGAAGGGAGAAAACAACCTCAGGGAGATGTGGGAAAGGCTAGGGGGGAACCATCAGTGCTCCCAATCCTGGCACCTGGGAAAAGGAGGGAGTTTTATGGCACCCTTCCCAATACTGGCACCGTTACAAATAACACAGAGTCTATCTTGATGGCCATGGAGGAAGGAGGGACTTTCTCACTCTTTTGGGGTCATTGTTTTACTGCCTGAGAAATGGCTTTGCAAGAGCACTGGAAGGGCATGGACAGAGTTGGTGTGCCTCAGGATGATACCAGCAGCGTGTTGTGAAGGATGGAAGCCTCCTGTCTCCTCTGATGGTGCAGATGGGCTGCAGTGTGGTAGCACATTGCTCGGTGCCTTGGTTTCCTGGATAAAAGATCCTCAAATTCTTGCTGCCTGTCCCCTGTATCCACTGTGACCTCTCTGCCAGTGTGAGGCCCATGAGCAAGGGCTGGGATGCTTTTTGCATCCCAATGCAGCCTATTTTCTGCTGAGGGAAGCAAAATGCATGTTTCTAGGGTCCTTGTCCCCGCTCATCTCGAAGAGATGATCCCATGGCTCCTCTCCACCCAGCACAGCCCAGCCCCACTCCTCACTATTTTAAGACTTTATATGGGACCAAGCAAGACTGTTGCTCATCACCACACACTCTTGACAAATCACTGTTGTTTTTCTCCCCTAAAAAGCCTCTAGGCAATGCATGTCCATGGTTCCCAGCCGCTGCTTCTCCCTCAGGGCTCCATGGCCCAAACACTCCTGAGGGCCGTTAAAGGTCTGTCAACATGATTTAACTGTGCAGTAGCCAGGGCTGGTGTTTTTGTTGGCCCATGATCCAGCCTGCAGAGTAGACAGGCAGCTTTGAAGCTTCTCCTGGACACCGCTTGTCCAGGCCAGGCCAATTATCCACCACACCATGGCCTAACGTGGGCAGGTTTACCCACCTCTGTGAGTGTTGTGGGGCTTAATGAATGTTTCCAGCATGCTTTGAAGACGAAAAAGGCTCTAAAGTGTTAAGCATTAGTGTGATTTGAGCGTGTGGAGTGGTTAGGTCTCCCTCATGCCATCCTCCTGCAGTGTTCCAGCACTGCTCAGGTTTGCTTTTGAGGAGCTAGCTCCTGCTCTTGATGTTCCTCCTCTGGAAGGACCCAAACTGGGACATTTTGGGTCTCTCCTCTGGAAGAATCCAAGCTGACATGTTGTGGCCAGTACTGTAATGCTGTAAAGGTCTCTATGGGTATCCTTTTTTTTTTCTAGTATGTGCTTACACAGCTTTCATCAAACACGACAAACTAAGCTAAAAACAACCACCAAGTCCAAATAATGTTCTTGCTCTCTCCCTGTCTTCTGCAGCCTTTACAGAAGCCTTGGTTGGATGTTCTTACATTTTCAGCTGTAATAGCAGAACTTTCCCACGCTGCCTCTCCATTTAGCAGCTGACAAGCCAGACCTGTAATCACCATCTTTATCCCAAGACAAGCTGAAAAACCCAAAACGTTTCTGAAACGCTGAAGGTAGGTGAACATTTTCAGAGTGTCACGTATTAAGGTGGTGTCTAACGAGCTCCATGTCCCACTTATAATTGAAACAGAAGAGAGTATTCACTTTTCATTCATTTTTAAAAGACTATTCAAATACCCTTTCATCTCTGCTAAACAGCCTGCCATGTATTTGAAGCCATTTTATATTTTGTTTCTACAGACATCCAAAAAAACAGAGGTGAGTATTTTGGAACATTGATAGAAAGATGCAAAGGCTTGTGAGGCACTGAATGGCTTCAAGCTGCCTCAAACACATTCATCTTCCCAAGAAGAATTAGGCACAGTGTGATTCATTTTAATAGCAGAAGAAAAATAATACTACGATGCAGTGCTAAGTTCCCAACCTTTGATGGCAGACTGAAAAAAAAGAGAGAGAGAAGGGGGGGGAAAAGAAAGGTCTTTCTTCCCTTATGTTGTTGAAGTCTCCCTACACCCATCCGTTATGTCCAGCTTATCAATTAAGATGAACCCCATGAACCTCAGATGTGTTTTCTTTTTAAAACAAGGCACCATCCATTTAAATGTGTAAAACTGCCTGCAGCTCCCTTGAACTGCAGGATCCAGGGCCGAGCTCTGTGTACTCGCTGTGAAGTTGAGCCCTTTGATAGAAGTTTTACTGATGTTTTAAATGAAGTCTTCTCACACACACAAAATAACCCAGATAATTTAAAGCCTCACAGAAAAAAAAAAAGAAATGGGGTGGAGAGAGGAAGGGGGAGGGGGGGGGGAAAAAACCCACCCCAAACTCCACCTAGTCAGTGCCATTGGTGTAGGAGAAGAAAAGAGGCTGGCTTTGGTTCCCAACAGGACAGACCAGAAGCACTTCCACAATTGCTTTCCCAGAGTTACTTGCTTGAGCCTGGGAAGGTCTGGGCAACAGCTGGGAGACAAATCCATGCCTGGTATGGGCAGCTTCCCTCAGCAACGAATTAAGC
>WBNH01001287.1:0-40772 GCA_013401255.1 Urocolius indicus
TCCAGCAGAAATATGAATATGAATAAATATTTCACTGTTAAGTCAAATTATTTTCTGAAATTTAAAAGATATCTATTTCCAAGGAGTTGAAATTAGCTCAACATAAAGTCAGAACATAACATATAATCAAACATTAGATAAGCTTGTTCTCTGAAATGAGACCTAATTTCAGATAGGTCATGGCATTCATCTTTAGAAGTGGAATATGACTTTGCTCTAGGTCTTTTCTTCTGGCAGTGAAATGAAGATTTTTAAGTAGTCTTGTTTAAACTAAATTCTATTTCTCTTGTTGTTGCTCTGCAAAGGGACTTTACATAAAACTGCACTTTCCTCCACTTTAATATTTTCTCCATATTTCCAGAGTGGTTGAACAAGGCTTTAATGTCAATGAAAAAATAAAGGTCTTACAAGAATATGGCAGTGTCCAGTGAAGTCCAACACAGCCGTACTTCACATACACATATAAAAAATACGGTTTGATCTAAAAATAAATCACTTTCAATGACTTGTGATAGATTGTACAGCTCCATTTCTGTTGTCTTCTTAGTTTCACAGCAGGGAAATAAGCAGAATTGGGTTTTAGCCTCAATTTTAGCAGGCAGATTTATATATTTACTCGCTGCTGGCTTCCTCTCGTTTCCTTCAGATTTACTGCAGCAACTGAAATGAGGAAGAGGAATAGCCAAGATCTCCATTTTAGCAATATACATTTAGTTTTAAAATACCACATTCTCTGTCCATGACAGATAAATTACCCAGTGGACTACTTAATAGTGAGAACTCTGTAACATTGTTTATATTTTAATTAAATTTAACCTAAATTCACAGTCAGTTTCTAGAGCCTGAGAATACTGTTTGGGTTTTCATTACTTTAGTACATGACAGTCAATTAATTATACATTTCTGGATACAGTTTTGTAGGGGTACTTCTAAGGAGGAAGGTTAAAGATGTTGTTTGAAAAAGTGCCACTCTATGCTATCCTATTAATTCTTGGATTGCACAGGAGAGTTACTACTGTTTTGGTGTTTATTAGTTTGGTTTCATATTTATTATAGTAAGTGATGTGTTAACAAAACTTTTCTTAGAATCATAGAATGGTAGGGTTGGAAGAGACCTCTAGAGATCATCCAGTCCAGCCCCACTGCAGAAGCAGGTTCACCTAGATCAGGTCACACAGGAACGTGTCCAGGTGGGTCTTGAAACCTCCTGAGAAGGAGCCTCCACACCCTCCCTGGGCAGCCTGGGCCAGGGCTCTCTCACCTGAAACAGTAAAATAGCTTTTTCTTATATTTAAATGGAACTTTTTGTGTTGCAGCTTCATCCCATCACCCCTTGTCCTGATGCTAGACACCATAGAAAAAGTGCTGCCCCAACCTCCTGCCACCCACCATTTAGATATTTGTAAATGTTAATAAGATCCCCCTCAGTCTCCTCTTCTCCAGACTAAACAGCCCCAGGTCCCGNTTCTTCACTTTTGCTGACTCACATGGAAAAAAAAGAGTTGGTAATGCTGAGATATTAGTCTGACAGCTGTAACAGAGCAAGAGTGAAAGCACTGGGTGTTTTTGTGACTCTGGAATGTTGTGATGTTAATTTTAGGTCCCAAACCAGACTTTGCTGAGACTTGACCAAAGCAGAAGGGTGAGGATTTCTGGGAACAGAAAAATCTTGTTCTGAATTTTAAAACAAATTCTATTTTTTAGAAAAATGGACACAAAGGCAACCTTTAACAAAGCCTAATTCTTTCAGTTCTCAAGGAAATGTACTCATGGCATTCCTTTTGAAGGTCAATCTAGAAACCAATGTCAAAAGTTAAGTTATTCTAATATATTTGATGATGTCAAACTTTCTCTGTGGAATGAATAAAAAGTTCATGCAAATATCTATGAAATGAAGCTGGAGCAACAGAATTTCAGATCCTTTCAGCACATATTTTATATCTGAGGAAATCTGTGTGACGGGCTTTGTTTTTTGTTTGTTTTAATTAGGAAATATATCTCTCTTCCTATAGTCTTCCAAGAGCTGTAAATCAACTGGGTCAAGCAATTTGAATTCAAAGTGGTTTCACCTGTCTTGTGTTATTCTGATTGCTGATAAACCTAATGACCCTCACATAATATTAGTTGGCAAAGAATCATTGAAACCAGCTAAATCCAAGCCATAGGTTGCTGTAGAACAGTCATGCTTATATAACCTAGCCTTGAAAGCCGTTGGGTTTTTTACATTTCAATATGTAAAACAGACAGATGTGCTTTCCCTGTTGCTTTATGAGTTTGATTTTTTTTGCTAGTAATTTTTTCTTAACAGCACAGTTCCACCACTCAGTGGAATTGAACAAAGGTTTTGCAAGGGTAGGAGGTGAGTTTTTTGGGTTTTTTTTTCCAAAGGTTATAGTTAAGTTTTGCTAAAGTTTCAAACTGTAATCTTTGTGATGAAAGTCTGAGTCTATGATGACTGGTATCAAGCAGTTTGCTAAGCAGGGAACTGAATGGTCAGATGAGAAAATGGAACATGTTATAAATCTCGTTTTCTCTCATTATTAGAAGGAGAGAAATGGTCTGCTTTGAGTGATAACTGGCATACCATGCTTGCTGATTCTGGAATCGGGGAATGATTCTGAAACAAAAGTAACTTTAAAATAACGGTGTCAATTTTGAAGGTCAGATGCATGAAAAAGAATGAATGGCTTTGGTTTAGCTAAGGAAAGGAGCTTGTAAGAGAAGCTCTTTAGGTACTATGTTTGATTTATTTTACTCTCAAGTTTTTATGTAACACATTTGTTATACTATTATAGTTGTGCTTTGGAGTATACAGCAGTAAGGGCAACTTTTTTTCCCTGTTCAGGTTATCAATAGTTCTTTAGGAATGTCACTAAAAGACTCCCTAATTTGAAATACTACAATGATATATTTGGATCATATAACCTTTGATTGGTTTGGCTTTGTTCATCCTTCAGTTTATACTGATGTTGGGGACTGCGCCAGCCCAGCTCTAGGACCCTGTATGTAGCCTTGTTGAACTTCATGAGGTTTGCACAGGCACACTGTTCAAGCCTTTCAATGTCCTTTTGGATGGCACCCATTCCCTTTCATTAGCCAACTGCAACTTTCAGTTTGGTGTCATCTGCAAATGTGCTGAGAGTGTACTCAATCCCACTGCCTGATGTCAATGAAGATATTAAAACTTACGGTAGGACCCTTAAGGGACACTACTCATTACTGTTTTTTCCACTGGAACATTCAACCTTTGAGTATAACTCTTTAGACACAGCCATCCAACCAATTCCCTATACATCTAACAGTCCATCTATCAAACCTAGTTCTTTCTAATTCAATGCCAAGAAGGTTGTGGGGGACTGTATAATGTCAAAGACCTTACAGAAGTCTAAGCAAATGACACATAGCTCTTCCTTCAGCCACTGATGCAGTTTCTCCATTGTAGAAGACAATTTTGCTGATATAACTCTATTTTGTTCTAGAAGGACTTGGTAAATGTAGGAAGAATGCAAACCAGTAAAGTAGTAAAACTGTGAAAGAGTTGAGAAGAATATTTATTATCCCAAAAAAGACAGACTGAAGCTGTTTAAGTAAGACTCATAAGCCAAGCAATCAGTTCATCATGCAGCCTTGATTAGAGAGATGAAGCATGAGAAAAAGGTTTTTTTTAAAAATAGGAAAATGTATTGAGGAGAAAAAAATCTAGAGTGTGCTCCTCTTAGAGCTTCTAGATATTGTACTCAGGGACTGCTATCAATATTTCTGTTGCTTCCATCACCCCTATCTGGGTTACATCTCACAGAATCTTAAGGATTGGAAGGATTCTTGAAAGCTCATCCAGTGCAACCCCTCTGCCAGAGCAGCAGCACCTAGAGTAGGGCACACAGGAACTCGTCCAGCTGGGTTGGAATGTCTCCAGAGAAGGAGCCTCCACAGTCCATCTGGGCAGCCCCTGCCAGGGCTCCCTCACCTCAACAGGGAACAAGTTTTTCCTTGTGTTTCTTTGGAAACTCTTCTGTTTTAGCTTGTACTCATTGTCCCTTGTCTTATCACTGGCCGTTATGGAGAATAGCCTTGCTCCCTTCTCCTGACACTCACCCTTTACATCTTTGTAAACAAAAAGTTTATTATCCTTTTCTGTTTTCCTACCAAGTTGGATAATTATAAAAGCACAAGGAACTTGTGTTTGTGGCTGATTTGAGATAGGAAGAGTTTTGCAAAGTGGACAGTTAATGTTCTGTATTTTAAGGGAAAGCAATCATTTAATATTTACTTGCCACAACTAGATAGTAATAGTAGCCAGATGCTGTTGTATGACTTCTTACCAGCTTTGTGAACCTGTCCTCTCCTGTGTTCTATTTTTGGCCCTCGTTGGTTTCTGCTTCCAGTGAGACAATGCAGCTTGCCAAACCAGCAGCTTTAGGTTTTTTGTCTAGTTGTTTTTTCTGCTAATTACTGAATTGAATCTGCTCATTGAAGAATCAAAGAAGTGCCAAAAAAATACCCCTCAACATTAGAAACAATGGCAGCCTGGATGAAAAGAGTCGATTAGACATATAAGGTGGAGCAGGACTCCAGCTGCCGATTATTAACTCATCCCACTTCATGCATTTGTGCTCTCTGTCTCCTATAAAAATTTATAGCATGCTTAGGTGCCAAAGGTTTCAGGTGATAGTCCAGGGGCTAAGCAACTTCAGAAGTGTCTGACTATCTAAATAAGATCCATCACTGAGAGGTTATGACTTACTAGGAGCAAAAATAGTAGGGCATTCCTTCTGTTTTTGGGTTTTTTTGACCTTCTATCATTAAGAGATGCTGATGATTGTATTATTCTCTCCTCATACATAACACCAGTCAATCTATGATCTAATTTAGGTTACAATATGAATTACATTACCAGTATTCAGAGAAGAGCACTGAAGGTCACGATTACATAAGATAAAGGTCCTGCCATGTGTACAAACATTTCCACAGGGCCACAGTCTATAAGAAATGAATTTCTTACACTTGTTTCTTGTGCAGAGTGATTGCAATTATACACCTTTTTATTTTGTTGGGTTGCTGTTCTTAATGTTCTTACAAGGACAGAGCCAAATCTTCAGAGGTGATTTTATTCTTATGTGCATGTTTGCTATTCCATTCAGAGATTTTCAGAGTTGCCTCATAAAAACCAAATGCATTAATACCCGGAGAAAGTTTCTAATGTATTCTGTTGGACACAGTAAAATCACTTGCAAGGAAAACATTTCACAAAGCACCTGGTTGTGTAATTTAAGTGTATTATAGGTAGCAGTTTGCTAATGTTGCTTTTAAGCTCTATAACGGGGAAACACACCCCAATGTTTTGTGTATAGAAAGAAAGAGCAGTCATCTCTACAGATGTGACCTGATAACTGAAGAGAATGTGGTAATGCCACTGAAACCTACTAGTGCACAGCATAAATTTTAGAATCTATGAATTATATAAACTCTCTGATATTTCAATCTTCTTCATAGGACAAGATTATCCCTTTTTTTTTGGATACAATTAGACCTACAGACTCAGATAAAGTCTTTGCAGCATTATGCTAGACTTTCATGTAATTAGAAGCTATGTCTGCTTTATATTCTACAGGAAAACAAAGCCTAAGGTAGGAGTCGAAGCACAGATGAAATGATGCAATTCAAACAGGTCAGTGGCAGATATTGAAGTGGAACCTAGGGTATCTTACCTTCAGTTCTTTGTTCTTCTAATTCACCAAAATTTTAATTGGAACAGCTTTGAGGGGAAATAAATATGGTTTTAAAATGTGATCCACTACAGGCTTTCCAACTTGGAAAAATAGTTTGATTGATATTGTTATTTCTGATGAAATGAGAGCAAAAAAGAAATGAAGAAAATATGAGCACTGCTGGCTGGAAATGCAATATATTGGTGAAAGTAAGCATGAAGTCAAAGTGAATTTTTTTCCTAATTTATGTCCTTTTTTAATTTATTTAATGTTTTATTGAACTTATTTTTCACCAGCAGAAACTCTTTATTCTGGAGCACATATATGAAGCAAGAGCATTCTGAAACCTTTAAGGAGATACGAAACATGTCGAATATCCTCTGGGATGTTATAGCCTCAGAGGGCTCTCAATGTCTAATTGATGTCCAGGTTTCTAACAGCAAGTCGTTGAATTTCAGTTGCTTGTTCATGGAAGGTCTGTACTAGTCTTTTCCATCCCTCATTAATCTGTTTTTTAATAAATGCAATTGGAGAAAATGCCAGAGTTGTTAGACAGGAGTCAGCCAACTGGCCAAGGGCCAACTCCCACCATAGGCTGAGTGTCTGACCTCATCTGCTGGAGAGGATCTACATTGTACAGATGTACATATGTATTTTCCACTAACAGACCTTCATGCTGTTACACTCTGATACAACAGCAGAATGAGGCTGTCGCTGATGCTTGTGTTCATGTGAGTGCTGTTTCTGTGCTGTTCTGTGTGACCAGTTGTGTACCTGCAGTGTGTATCAGTGCTTGTGAGCCCACTGAGCATACATGCCCTGTTTCACAACTGGTCAGATGCTTGCCTTGCCTGTAGTGTGCTATCAGTGTTCTACCGTGCCTAATGTGTATGATATTTCATAAACTAGCTCAACTTTCAATTTTGCAGAAGTGTAGGACTGGTAGGTTTACTGGGTTATTTAAACAGTTATGTCATTCTATCATTCTATGCATTCTTGTTTGCAAGTTTTTCTATTTCAAAAAGCATTCAGAAACATAATCCTGTTGGCTGTTATGGAATCTATTGCAACGCTGAGCTATTAATGTTGCAGATTTGTTGGAAGCACTTGTGAGAATGGTCAGAGAGGAATGTCATGACTGCCATCAGAAGGCATCAGGCAATGTTTTGTTTTGTGTGACAGCTGACTGAAGGATCTGACAGACAAAAGGTGGATTAAGAGAGGCTTAATTTAGGAGGGCCAAAATACCCCAGAATTCATGGTTCTTGGTCAAACTCAAATACTTTAGGAAGCATCTGTTAGTCTATTCAGTTTCTGTGGCATTTGTTCTGGATGTGACTGGAAACCAGTTTTATGACTTGTGGATCAGAAGAGAATTGTGTGCTATGCAGCTGGTACCCGAATGGAGGATTGCACTTTACCCATACAGTGTGGACTCCACAGACTTTGCTTGCTCTTCCCTGTCTCCTGCTTGGCACCATTGGTCTTCTCATTTCTGTTCATAACTTTTGAGTAGATTCAGCTAATATGAATGAAGGAAATAGAAGATAAGTGGATAGTTCTAAGCTGCAATGAATCTGACATCTCTAGTCAAGCAGGTGGTTTCAACAGCCTCAAAAAGGGAAAAATAAGTCTGTTGGAGTGCATGTTACTGCCTGCTGGTATTGGGAGAATAACCATATCTGCAAGCTTTTTTTTAGCATCAAGAGAATGTGGAACTTGTCGTTGTTAATGACAAAAACCTGCCCATTTTTGTATAGCCACATGACTCCAGGTCCTTGTTTGGAATTAAAATTCAGCCTATGATAAAATTATGAGAACAGTAACTACTTGGACTTGGTTATTTTTTTCAGGTGGAAGATATATAAAACAGTTTCCAGTCATTTTGATCTGCTATGATTTCCCACTTGGTTAGTACTTAATCTGTGCCCTAGCACAGGATAAGAGGCAGCACCCTTTAGAGGAAGATGGCTATGACAATATAAGAAGTTGAGTACAGTAGTATGGCTAATCTCTAATTTGAATAGCTGCATTGTTTGGTTATTACTCCTTAACGAATACAGTGTTCTTCACCACTTACCTTTAATATTATGCACAGATCCTATACTTTTTAAAGTCTGTAAAACACTAATGAAAATTTAAGTACAGAACTTAAGGCATACTTAAATCTGTATATATGGAGAAGAAAATTAGGTCTCTAAACAAGAATTGACTGAGAAATAAAGACAATAAGCTCTGAGTGTTGTTAGGGTTGTGTAACCAAGTGCTAAGTCTCAGATTCATAGAATCATAGAATGGCAGGGGTTGGAAGAGACCTTTAGAGATCATCTAGTCCAACCTCCCTGCAGAAGCAGATTCACCTAGATCAGGTCACACAGGAACGTGTCCAGGCAGGTCTTGAAGACCTCCAAGGAAGGAGCCTCCACACCCTCCCTGGGCAGCCTGGGCCAGGGCTCCCTCACTGAAACACTGACAGAGTTTTTCCTTATATTTAAATGGAACTTTTTGTGTTGCAGCTTCATCCATCACCCCTTGTCCTGTTGCCAGCTACTATAGAAAAAAGTGCTGCCCCAACCTCCTGACACCCACCATTCAGATATTTGTCAATATTAATAAGATCTCTCCTCAGTCTCCTCTTCTCCAGACTGAAGAGCCCCAGGTCCCGCAGCCTTTCCTCATATCTTCTTACTGTCCCTAGAGTTCAAATGAGACTTAATGTTCAAGGAAAGCCCAAGGTTCCTAGGAAAAACCTGTAGGGAATTTAGCCAAATCTGGGGGGAAATATTGCAGCAGAACAAACTGGTTCACTGGTGGATTTTCAGTCCTACCACTGCAGTCATGATAAGAGGACAAATTAAATCTTTCTGTCCACATTATTTCACAAAGTAATAACTGACAGACATGAATAATGTATCTGTCTTGCTTCTGCCTCCATATGTGCAGGATTTTAAAGTGACTACTTCTCCCAAAACTGTTCAAACTACCTAAGGGTGTGTTTGGGTATGGCTTGGCCTGACAGTGTATATGACCAGAAGCAACATGCTATGCAATTTTTAACTGCAGCCACCCTGCAGTTCTGTAGTATCACTTTACTGTCCCTTGCCTTATGCCAGCCCTTTTGTTTTCACAATATTGTGGCATTCTTCATGCTAAACACATTATCTAAACCTAAAATGGGAATATTAATAACATCAAGCAAAATGAGTTGTTTTCCTTCTCTGTGATTAAATCTGTTCTATTTTCCCCTCCAACCCTCCCCTCTCGCCTCTGCCCCATGCAACAACTCTTATTGTGAATAGCTTTCAGGAACTGCTGCAGGCAGTTAATACGATGCACCATATGCTCTGGGTGTAAAATGATTTTTTTGACAGACTTTCATTAGTAAGTGACATGGTCTAAGCACAGGGACACAAGCCATCTCATTTTTAATGTGTCTGCCAAGGATGTTTCCAATGACCCTGGCCACGTCACTGAGCTTCCCTGCTATGGTTCCATGCTCTATAGGCTTGGTATATTAAGAGTGTCCTCAGAGGATGTGTAGGAGAGCTAATTAGTCAATTGCTATATCAAGTATTCAGCATATGTAATCTTGCCTATATAATGTATTTGAGGTTAAGTGGCATTTTATTCATAAGAATGTTAATTGCAGAAGCACTATATTAGAGAAGCTAGGTGGGCCAAATAGAAATTTCATGTTTGTATCTGCTGTGCAAGACTGAAATATTCAGATGACAGTAGAAAAACATATGATAAGAGGCTTTTACACACATGAGAAGGTGGGAGTAGAGAGGGGAAGTGCTGCCACTGCTGTTGTGAAGCATCCTTTGTATCAGCAAGTCACTGTTTCAATACAAAGTGAGCAAAGACCACATTAAAAAAGAAATCATTAAGGACTGTTTGTATGACTACAACTGACAAGTACATTTTAGAGAACCTCTTAAGGTTTTTAGTACAAGCTTCATGTGACTTACAGCTAAAGATCATATTTGTTATTGTGGTGACATTTGCCAGTCCCTTGGGCTATGGTTTAAAAGGGGTTTCATTGTACTCATTTAGCTTAACAAATAGACACGAATACATGTAATCTGGTTAGCTGCAGTAAGCAAGTACAAATTTACTCTGCTTTATTAATTTTTAAGCACAGCACATCTTTCATCTCTGTGATACAGTTTTAAATTGGCAGCATTGCATTTCCTTCCAAATTGCTTTCTTTGTTCTTTTATAAAGATCATATTGACTCTCCTTTTTCAGAGAAGACTTACCTGTTGACTCCCTTTTCCTCCTTGCTGAGAGATTTGCATTAAACCTTCATTCAAATTCTTCAAAACCATTCAGTGTGTCAGAAGCTTGGAACCATGTCATAGAAATGTCAATGTCCCTTACTTCAGGGATGAGGCTGGCTTTTCCACACCCTTTACCTGACAGATGAAAGCAGCTTTGTTTCTAAACCACATACTAATAGGAAGCAAATGCTGCTTTGTCTTTTTTATTTAACTTGTTTGTACGCATTTCCAACCTCAAGCCACACTTCAGACTTTTGATCTTTAATTCTTTGAATTAGAAAGGTAGGGATTGGGGCCTTTAGAGATCATCCAGTCCAATACCCCTGCTAAAGCAGGTCCCACCTAGATCAGGTCACACAGGAATGTGTGCAGGTGGGTTTTGAAAATCTTAAGAGAAGGAGCCTCCACACCCTCTCTGAGAAGCCTGGGCCAGGGCTCCCTCACCCTCACACTATGAAGCTTTTCCTTGTATTCAAGTGGAACTTTGTGTTCCAGCTGGTGCCCATTAACCCTTGTCTTGATACCCGCCCTTTAGGTATTTATAAGCGTTGATAAGGTCCATCTCTTCAGTGTTCTGAAGTCTCAGAATCTTCTCTCGCAAGAGAGATGTTGCAGTCCCCTAATTATCTTAGTAGCCCTCCACTGGACTCCTTCAGGAAGTTCCCTGTCTCTCTTGAGCTGAGGAGCCCAGAACTGGACACAGGACTCCAGATGAGGCCTCAGCAGATATGGCAGAGGAGAGGGGGAGCAGAACTTCCTTTGACCTGCTGGTCTCTTCTTGATGCATCTTAAGCTGTCATTGGCCTTCTTGCCCACGAGGACACATTGCTGGCTCATGGTCAGTTTATTATCAACCAGCACTCCCAGGTCTATCTCTGCAGAGCTGCTCTCCAGCAGGTCAGTCTCCAGCCTGCGCTGGTGCATGGAGTTGTTCTTTCCCAGCTGCAGGACTCTGCACTTGTCCTTGTTGAACCTCATGAGGTTCCTCTCTGCCCAACTCTCCAGCCGGTCAAGATCCCACTGACTGGCAGCACAGCCTCTGGGGAATCAGCCAGTGCTCCCAGTTTGGTGCCAGCAGGGAACTTGTTGAGGGTACACTCTGTCCCTTCATCATTATTTTTATCATAATAATTGGGTTTTTTAATTGGTTTTTTTTTTGTATTTTTTTTTTTTTTAAATTCAGTAGACTTATTTGTCATTAAATAAATGGGAAAATGCAAATATTGAAGGGGACAAGTGGTTGCATTTTTTTTGGCTATGACTAGGAAAATGGAATCTTTTTATAGCATAGAATCATAGAACGGTAGGATTGGAAGATCAATTTAGAGATCATCTTTAGAGATCACCTAGTTCAACCCCCCTGCAGAAGCAGGTCACATCTCTTCACTAACGAACGTGGTCAAAAATCCAGGCTTTCATATGATTTAATTTTCCTCTACAAAAAAAGTGTTATTTTATCAGAAGAGTGATTATCAATTTAGCAAATTTTTCCAAAAGATTATAAGAAATGATAAAGCTCCCCAAAATAAGCGTATTTTCAGTGAACTTACAGAATGACTACATGACATGACCATGGGAGTGCATTTGTAACTTACAACAATTGTAAAAATCCACTATTATTTCTCCTTGAGGTAATTCAGGATGGCTTAACTAGATTATGCAGTTTCATTTGGAGCTAATGTGTTGTTAAGATAGATTATGTTTCAAAGGTAGACTGAAGACTGTAGCTGAATTCTTCATTGCAGCATGCTCAATATTGCTTTTGAACGAGTTAGGTTTTGCTAGTGTGTTAAGTTGCTAAGGCAAACTAGCACACTGCAGGGGAAAAAGTCTGGCCATGTAATGATGAGCTATTTTACCAAAATCTTGTCACAGGAATCTTTTTTTTTTTTCTTTTTCCTGATACTAAAAGTAGGTTAAAACTAGGAAATTCTAACAATCTTTACTTAGTCGACATGCTGTTTGTGCACCTGAGCCAGCTTTGAATCCAAACCTCACCGCTCGGGGAGAAGTTTCAATTAAATGGCATGAATAGAATCAAACAACATGAGAGAAGGGCAATCATCCAGTCCAGCTGCCTGCAAGGTTAGAATAATTCTCTCTACACATTTCATAAAATGTGTGAATCCAGGCTTTGTGTGCTTCCTACATCCTGAACTTGACCATTTTTCATATCAGGTTGTACAGGCAAGTTTCAATTAGAATGGATAATACCTAGGTTAGCCATTCTTCACACAAGTGTGGCTCTAATCTTCACCACTCTTTCTTCCTTTTTCTTCTGCTTTTTCTTCTATTTTTTTTTTTTTTTTGGTACCTTTTCACATTCCCACTAAACCCTTGCAGGATTATCTGACACCATAATTTAGGATCTCATTGTGGCACCATCGCTCCTGCTGCTTTACAGTGTTCTGAGGAGGGTGCAATCTACAGTGAGGCATCAACAACTTTTGCTAATATGCTTTGTATCTCATGGTGCAAAACAGTGATCATTGCTGTGACATTTCAGAAACTTCTAGTCAATACACTGGCATTTATTCTTAACTTCATTTGCAGCCATTCACTTTGCATGAGTGAGTTTGGAAACCAAATCAAGAACAGTTTTTAAGGAAGGTTTTGTGACACTGTAACATATTTTAGCTGACATTCTGAGAATTCCTTTTGCTTCCTCATTCTAAAAGCTGAGCAGCCACGTGTCGACTGATTTCTTGCACTGACTAATGATAACTTGCATATAGGTGTCACCGAGGTGCACAAGAAGTGATGTAATGCAGATAGGCATTTTAAAGTACCTTTATAAGAATCTCACATTTCTCTGTGATCTAAAACTCAATTAATGGGAGTCTAGTCTGTCTGACTACTACTCTACACACAGTGTCAACAATTGAGGATAAAGTACATGGCAAGTTATAGAGATTTGAACCATTTGTTGCACTAGTGCTTAAATTACGAATGAAAATCTCCCATGAGATACTGCTTATTTACATTTCCTTTAATGTCTCATTCTCTTTTGCTTACATTGAAAGCTAAATATTATTCCTTATAGAAACCAAAGCAAAACACTTTCAGTGGAGATGGAGGTTGAGAAGAGGCCGGCATATGAATCTGTGACAGGGATTTTTTTTGTCATTTAGCTTTTCAAATTCTGCTTG
This sequence comes from Urocolius indicus, assembly GCA_013401255.1. Classification (NCBI taxonomy): domain Eukaryota; kingdom Metazoa; phylum Chordata; class Aves; order Coliiformes; family Coliidae; genus Urocolius; species Urocolius indicus. The sequence goes on from WBNH01001287.1 coordinate 13,141, forward strand.
TGCCAGGTGTAAATCATGAATTTCAATAACCTAGACAGAAATGTATTCCAGATGTCTAGACCGAGCTATTTCTTCCTGCTTTTAATGTTGCCTTACTTTGTGATTGGTAATCTGAATCCCACTGTAGAAATGAGTGTCACTGTAGAAATGAGTGAAGAGTTGGGGAAGGGAAATAAAAGGATGTTTTAAAGATTTCAGAGTAGTGTGACTCTTATTTTAACTTAAATGAAAAAAAAAAAGAGATGATTTCCATTCTACTAGCAAGAATTGGAAATATCCCAGCATTTTATGTAAAGAATTTCAACTGCTATTGCATTTCAGTAGAAGTTTTTCTGTATATGAAGCAGCTTTTTTAATTAGAAGGAACAATAATTAAACAGAAATTAGAGAAGAGTACATAGATCAAGGAAACTGGAACACAAAAAGTTCCATTTAACCATAAGAAAAAACTATTTCTACTGTTCAGGTGAGGGAGTCCTGGCCCAGGCTGCCCAGGGAGGGTGTGGAGGCTCCTTCCTTGGAGATCTTCAAGGGAGGCTCCTTCCTTGGAGATCTTCAATACCCACCTGGACACGTTCCTGTGTGACCTGATTAGGTGGGATCTGCTTCTGCAGGGGGGTTGGACTGCGTGATCTCTAAAGGTCCCTTCCAACACCCACCATCCTGATTTTATAATTCAAGAAGTCTACTTGTTAGTTCTTACAACTTACCAGTAGGCTGGGATATGTTAATTTTGAAATCTTTTTGGAATCTGCTTAGTTTTGCCTTTTGCAAGGGTAATCAGAAGCCAAATATTTAGCATATCAACTAAATAAGAACCCCAAATAATGAACTGCTGAGATGCTTTTCTGAATCTACATTTTCCATATCTACTTTGTTCCAATACTTGTACATTGACAAAATGTGTCATTTTTTTTAATGGAAACTCAGGGGTAGAAAACTGCTTTGTTGAAATTACCTGTTCACTGCATGTCATTGCTGCACAAAAAGACATACGAAAAGCTGCCTGTCACCATTCAATATGCATCCAGGCATCTAAGAAAAGAATGGGAACCCTTTTTCTAACTCTGTCAGTGGAAGAATTACGAGCATTTCACTCGCCACTTATTTTAGAACAGAGCTATTTAACTTGACACAGGCAGCTATGCCCGCTAGTAGCTGATGTGTGTACAATGCTATTACTTACTATTAAAAGTCATATTGCTGGGCTGTAACAATAGCCTTTGCAATCATATGTCTGGTTATAATTGTACTATCAATTTTGTCTTCCTATTCAAAAGAGGCAGTTATTTTATAACAAAAAAAAAAAACCTAAAAGGTGTCCTTGCTTGCAGGGTTTAGTAGTCTTGCAATATGAGCAAACAGAAGTTGGTTTGAAAACTTTTATGTCTCTATTTGTGATATATCAACATGAAACAACAGGGTCTTAAAAATGTCTTTAGTTGAACATCTCCTCTTTGCTCAGAATACTGTGTTTATTTAGCTTTGACTACTTCTCAGACCAGAGATTTTTTCCAAATCCAGTATAATGGGCGAGGAGCTAAGCAATGTCAGCCATGGCAGAAGTCACACATAACACAGTGGTCATGTTCATTATCTTACCTATTCAGGCAAAACACATTTCAGGAAGGTGAGGCATTGACTAAACATTAAGAAGTGAAAAGTCTAGAAAATTCAACTTCAGATTTCAAAGATGAAGAAAACAAATCAATGAGTCTTTAATTAGGTGGTTCATAGCACAGCAGGTCTGATGTAAAGTCCACATTTTGTTTTGTCAGGGCTTTAGTTGCAGATCACCACTTTAGGACTAACTTTGCATATACATTAGTCTTAAACCTAATATTCTCATAAAAACTGTCACAAGTGAAAAACTGGTTTGGAAGACATCTCAGAGTGTAATACTGAAAAAAAGAGTCATTCTACTTACATGCAGCCTTTGCTATAATGGATCATAATATTTCTTTCTACTATTGCCCGTAGCCATGAATCTGTCCAGAGTTTTATCAAATATAAAAGAATATTTTTTACAAGAATTTTTAAAGAAATCTGTCAACTTGTAGTTTCTTTTCTGTATTGCTTTAAAAGCAATCATGGGCTCCTGAACAGAAATTGTATAGACAGTTCTTAAGCGTGGAAGGAAAGTTGAAGAGAAACCATGCTATTAAACACACTTTATGGTGAAAATGACATTTACTTCTTCTTTTAAACTTAATTTACATAAAACCAAACACTGACTTCTTTTTTTCCTTTTGAATTAAGAATTTGCATTTAATGTTCAATGTCTGTCTTTCATGTCATAGAATCACAGAATGGTAGGGTTGGAAGGGACCTCTAGAGACCACCAAGTCCAACCCCCCTGCAGAAGCAGGTTCACCTACATCAGGTCTCATAGGAACATGTGCAGGTGGGTCTTGAAGACTTCCAAGGAAGGAGACTCTACAACTCCTCTGGGCAGCCTGGACCAGGGCTCCCTTACCTGAAACAGTAAAATAGTTTTTTCTTATATTTAAGTGGAACTATTTGTATTCCAGCTTCATCCCACCACCCCTTGTCCTGTTGCCAGATATCATAGAAAAAAGTGCTGTCCCGACCTCCTGACACCCACCCTTGAGATATTTGAAAATATTAATAAGATCCCCCTTCAGTCTCCTCTTCTCCAGGCTAAACAACCCCAGGTCCTGCAGCCTTTCCTTTTATGAAAGATATTCCAGTCCCTGTAAATGTGTGTATCTCTGTATTTTCAGCTGCCAGTCATTTGGAGAGCTTTCTGTTAGTCAGGAAGCATCAGTTAAACAGTGTTTATCCATCAAATATGATGTGAAAAAATTCACATGCTCATAGATGCTAATCATCTACTGATCTTGACCAAACCCAGGAAGCAAGTTTCAGTCTTCCTAAAAGTAACCTTGAGATGCTTCCATACCATAAGGTACTGAAAATAATGGTATGAAACAAACACAGAAGACATCAGTTCTTCTTGTACTCCTTCCTTTAGAAATATCTGGCTTCTTGCTTAAAACTTTTGCAAGGTTAAGGGTAAGTGTTCAAGGCAATTGTGCTGAACTGATTAAGATTAAAGTTGCATTCCCTTCATTCTCAGACTTTTTTTTCTTCTAGGATGTGTTAATAAGTTTATTACTATACTTTAGACTGTATTGTAAGGTCTGTCTTAGATTTCTTGGTAATGACCACCCAAACCATTCAGCACAGCTTTACATCCCAAGCACATGCTGGAATCTGAATCTGAGCAGAGATATGTGTATTTTTAATAGGAATCTGAGATTTTGTTATAGTTAGACTGGTTACAGAGTTGTTGAGCTATATGTTGGAGTTTTTGAGGCAGGATTTCCTGCACTGCCTAGGAAAAATATCAGTGCCACAAATGCCTTTTTTGCTCTAACCCATGAAGATCCATGTATTTAATATTTTCTATTATTTACTTCTAAACTACAGCCCCAATAGCATATGACATTCCAGATTTAAGTACTGGCATTTATAGTTCAGGTGCTTTATGCTGATTGTAAGTGACCATTTTATTAACCAGCATACTGAAGGGAGTAGTCTAGTATAAGAGTAATGGAATACTCATCTGTAGCCTTAATATTGAATGATAGCGTAGATCAAAGTGTGCCTTCTTGTCAAGACAAACATATTGACAATAAAGTTTCAACATGCTACTGGAAATGCTTCTTGAATTGCATTTGGTGAGGAAACTGTCGCTGTTAATCATAGAGTGATAGGGTTGGTACTGCAGTGTTTAATAACACATCTCTCTGTTGTGAAAACAGAAAGTACTTTTATTAGAGATGGAAATCTTGGAGAAGTTTGGATCTCTTACTTTTGTGCTCATTACATCCCTATCTATTCTATATTGTTTGAAGTTTTCATAGAATCATGGAGTGGTAGGGTTGGAAAGGACCTTTAGACATCACCTAGTCCAACCTTCAGTTTTTATGAAGTGTAATTTTCTACCTTCAGATTCCTCTTTGAAAAACTTGACAAAATCAATCAGCAGGGAAAAATGAAGAAAAATACCCAACAACTCACATATTTGATTAATTTGACCATTATGGTGGTATCAAGGAAAAAGTGATGGAATTTGCCAAGGCAACATCTTAAAGATGAGGAAGCCAAAGTTCTGGCACTGTAGGAGGGGAAACCAGCTCCAATTGGCATGTAGAGTTCAAAACAGAAGAAACTTGGACCTGTTTGTAGCATAAGTGACAGGAACAAGGCAGTTCCAGAGGAATGTTTTAACTGCTGGGTTTCTTGTAAAAATAGTGCTCCCTCCAATGACTGAAACAAAACATTTGTATTTATGCATCCTCTGACCAGTGAAATTTTGATCTTGATGAAAGATTGAGATTACTATAGTAACCATTATATTAAAATACTGAAAAATTTGGCAATCAAATCCTTTCTTTCCCACTTTATCCACCCATCCAGCTCTTCTTGAACTGCAAAGGAGCTGACATTCTGTTTATCTACCTGAGGCAAAAAAACACTGACATGCAGATGATTAAGCATGTGCCCACAAACAATTGGCTCTGACCCGAACTGGTGTCAAGCAGTTGGAAAAGCTCCTGATTAGTCATTAATTAAATCAATGCCAGTAGACACTAATGGTATCTTCCCATAGCATGCCAGATTCAGTAAGAATAAATGACTTAATACTGATTCCTGTCAGACTTTGTGAGTTCAGCTGGATATGTAGCCAATGTCGGTAAATGTACTGTGTGAAAAATTCAGTTAGAAAAAGGTGCTGTCTAAAACTTAACGTTAAAATTAAGTTCAGTGCACATTTTTTATGCTAAGCTCACTGTTTTTTCACTTCTTGCTCACTATATAGGAAAGTTACAAGTGTACTGTAGGATCCCATTGCTAGAAATATTAAAGAACCAAACCAAAGAAACCTCAAACCACACTTGTTCCTCCTCTTCCATCTCGGATGTAGCTTATATATTAAAAATAAACTGTCAGTTTTGATTCAGCAAGGTACAAGAATATTGACTGAGGTTTCAGCTGTAGTTCTAGTTGCAAGTGTATTTGAGTACAAACAGTGACTTGGAAATTATATTGTACAGTGCCTCACGGACTTTAATTCCATTTCAAAGATTGTTTTTTCTATTGACTACTTTTTGCCCTGCAGGCAACGTCAGCTCCTGACAGCTGATGGACATCTGCTACTTCTACTCATTTCTATGGGAGGCAGTTCTCAGGATTTGTCATGTTTATTGACCATTTTTGTATCAAAAGGTCTGATTTTAAGCTCTCTCAGTGAAAGGAATAACTGAAGGCCACAACAGTCTCTAAGTCATAATTGTGTAAACCCATATTAACATCATGAATTTGGATGTTTAGAAGCTAAACACTTAGGGGAAAAATCTCCAATCAGCCACAAAAGTAAAGCCTTATTATATGAAGTGCTGCTGAACATTGTCTATCCAAAATGAACAGTAGCAGTTCATGCTCTGTGGAGTCAGGTGTCTTGAACCCACAAAGAAGCCTAGGATCAAATGCCTTAGATGTAATTGAGCCTAGGGAAGGGTTCCATTGTACTCTGCATAAGTGTACATGATAAATAACCAGGAGGAGCTGTGATGGTTTAAAAAATACTCATGGCACTGTAAGCATGCAACTCTAAAAGGCATAGATTTACTCAGAAGTGAAAGATGGACTCATCACAGCTATGCTTTCATACCTATTGTTAGAAATAAGATGGGATTTTAAAATATTACCCTTTAAAAGTAAATATCCTCATATGAAATACAGAGTTATTTTGCATTACTTATAGAGCTACTAGCTGAGTATTTGAAGGAGTAATTATGGATTTATTCAACTTTTGTGGCTGATTATTAGAATTTTACTTTGAGGGTTTATTTTTTTTTTCCCCCCAACTCTTATCCAGTAGTTCTGAAAATAAAATCAGTCTTGTTCGTGTTAAAGGTTTCACTTGGAGAATACCTTCTTAAAATGTCTTCTTGATTACTCAGTCCAGCAGTACTGCCCTATTGAAAAGTACCCTGAATCCTTAGAGATGAAAGGTGACAGGTGCTATATGAATGTGAAGTGTTCTGTGGCAGATCTAGGTCAAAATCTTAGTTTGGGCAGTAATATTCACCTTTACTCACCATGTGTTTGTTGCAAAGGGCAGTTTTGAAGTCTTCCTTTATTGTTTTCAGCAGCTGTCAGTCTATTAACTGTGTCCTGTGTTGATGGGAGCAACTGCTGCTTGATATTGTTCCTGTGGAAAGGAAAGGCTGCAGGACCTGGGGCTGTTTAGTCTGGAGGAGAGGAGACTGAAGGGGGATCTCATTAACATTTACAAATATCTAAAGGGTGGGTGTCAGGAGGTTGGGGCAGCACTTTTTTCTGTTGTATCCAGCAACAGGACAAGGGGTGATGGGATGAAGCTGGGACACAAAAAGTTCCATTAAAACATAAGAAAAAAACTCTTCTAATGTGAGGTGAGGGAGCCCTGGCCCAGGCTGCCCAGGGAGGGTGTGGAGGCTCCTTCCTTGGAGGTCTTCAAAACCCGCCTGGACACATTCCTCTGCCACCTGATCTAGGTGAACCTACTTCTGCAGGGGGGTTGGACTGAATGATCTCTAAAGGTCCCTTCCAACCCTACCATTCTATGATTCTATGATTTTTGGTTATGTAGGCTGAGAAAGGCTTTCTTCTGCTTAGCTGTGACTATAGGCATCTATTTTTAATAAACAGCATTGTGGTATGTAGTAATGGAAGAGAAAAATTGCTGCTTATGTCTGATATGACTTGAGGTTTTCAGACTAGACAAGAATTTCTTTATTCTGAGGTTCCTATGTAATTAAAATAGAATGGTCGTAATGGAACTAGAATCTTGGCAATATCATAGAATCATCCCATCACCCCTTGTCCTGTTGCTGGATACTATAGAATATCAGTGTCAACCTTCTGGTGAACGTACTGAAAGAGATTGTATATGATTTGAATAGAGTTGAGCTGAACAATAGTTCTGTGCTAGTCAACATAATTTCTTTTTACTTCTGTGTGTAGTCTTTCTCTCTTCTTATGTTGTCAATGTAGGAGCACAACTACCTAGTGTACTGAGGATTAGTTTGGTTTCTAAGGCTTTGTACTTTTACAATTTATAGTGATTAGCATAGATATGAATCTCATAAATCAATAAGCTCACAGTTCCCAATTGCTCTCATTTATGGCAATGTTGAGAGAAATTTCCATTTTCAGCATTGTATTAAAAGCAAATGTTATTACCTTCTCAAATGACACAGGTGCTCAAAAACATACAAAAGGATGCTGTTACCTGCAGTTACCTCCCAAAACGTTCTGGGTTTAAAATTTAACAATGAGGAGACATAAGGGATGCAAACTCTTTTAGTGTTAATTGAGCAAACTCAGGTACTTACTTGTATTTTTCACTGTTAATCATTAGCTTTTGGATGTGTGTTGGCTTTATGTTCTCAAATGATGATTTCAATCCTTTGTTTGAAACAGAATCTTGGTTTTCAAAGACATACATCTATTTTAACAGAATATCAGTATGTGTCATTTAAAATTGCATTTAATTTCTCAAATGTAGAAATCAAATTCTGTTTTGAATGGATATGGCTTGACATTTTTCATCGAAGTAATTGAGTTTCTCTATTGACATTAAAAATACGAAAGAGAATTGTTATGTCTCCATTTTTAAAGTGCTTTGTTTTGCAATGGCAAACATTGTTTTGCCATACTCAACAATGGTATTTTAAGAAGGAAATGACTATTAATTTCTATAGAGTGATAAAATGCAACATGTTTCACTCGAGGGAGGAGCTTTTCATATGTTTGTCAATGTGTAATGTAAGTGACTGTGTTTCACTTGGAAGCTGAACCTATTTTGTGTGACTTGATTGTGAACAGATGCTAGTTGAATTACATGAGAGAAATGGATTGTGTTTACCAATAAGTCTTGGATCAAAATGGGAAAATAACTGTAAAAATCACAAACAAACTCTCTCCTGAAAACATTTTGTTAACTTTCTTGGCTTTTTACTTGTTAGGCAGAGGCTTAGAAGAACAATTATTTTTCTTAGTGCAAATCAGTGGAATCTTTATTTGCAATTGAGGTCTAATTCCATGAAAGGAAAGCTCTGTATCTAATAGATGCCATCATGTTTTTGCCTGGTTTTTCTTCTGATTACACTGTTGTCACACCATATGTAAGCAGAGCCAAAGCAAAGACAACAACTTGAGGCTTAGAAACTTGAATGTAAATATCAGTGCAGGTGACTCATCTAAGTCATTCGGGTTTCTAGGGAGTTCTTTGAGCTCAATGAGTACCATGCTGATTAATTTAAACCTAGATTAAGTACCTCTGCAAGAGCTTGCAGAGTCTCTTCAATTTTGGTTGACAATTATCATTTCATTATATCCATGGTGGATTCATGTATTGTTTGGCTCCATGTTCTCACTGCTAGAACCATGTTTAATCAGCCAACAACTATAGGTTATTTTTAAGCATTTCCAGGTATCTATATTTCTTAAATACTTGTTTCTTTGGTTATTTTTATATATGACATAGAGTTTGTTAGTCTTAGATTCAAAATTATCATAGGTCAGTCATGATGCTGAAACTTTATAAACATAGCTTTGCTCTTTCCCTGTTCAGTTGCAACTGTAATGCCCATTTCTATGTGGATATTTCTTCAGCTTGTTGACCTTATTATTTCATGTATCACTTTTCTAAACCTTTATTTGAAAATCCTCAAATGTAGTTTAACTTCCCTTTTTAACTTTCCCCTCCAGCCAAAATCCATTGTGCCACTTCTCAAGATTTCTCTTATTTCCAACTAACCGTTAGACTTTCAGTGCTGATAGCTGGGTCATAGTGATATTCAAAGCTTTGAAAACATGTCCAGCTGAACATGGAACTTACAGTTGGAGATTATTTCATCTTGTAAAGAACACTATTGTACTGGATTTCCATAACAGCAGTTCAGTGGTGTCTCAAACTGCTGTACTTCTCAATTCAAACACAGCAAACACTGATCAGACTTTCCATTATTTCATTTACATTGAACCAATGAAATGGAGTATTTTATATTATAGCACCTCATAAATAGACATTTTTGATTGAAAGTACTCAAAATCTTACTATATTAAAGCTCGGTTATGAACAGAACTTAAACAACCTCCTCCCAAATTGCATCAACAAAAACTCCACCTAAAACCATCCCCAAGATATGATCTCTGTCCTCTAAATATATTAACTTTAAGGCAACATGGTCTGGTTGGATACAAAATTTACCTACTAGCATCAACTCTGTGGCTCATAGAAGGGCTAAAATTTGTTGTGCATTATTTTTTTTACCTACATCTGACAGCAATAATGCAGGATTTATGTACATTGTAAAAGGACTCTGGAAAGCTCGTTTGCTATGGATAGTAGAAATACTGATAAAAGAGTGGTCTATGCTATCTTAGAAACATGCTCTTTTTTGTTTTCAGTTCTCTTGTGTCCAATATTTCTGTTTCTGTTTGCAAGAAAAAATGCATTGGTAAACTCTAAAACATGCTGTTTGATAGAAAGAACTAAATTAATATTTAAATCTTAAAGCAAGACACAACTATGTGTCTTTTATCTGTAGGGTTGCTTGAAGCCTAACTGTAAGCTAACGTGGGACAAAAATTTTAGCAATTCTTCATCATCAAAATGAGTAACATAGAAAAATACATCAATTTTATCATGAACAATGATAGAAATGTTTTTAAGATTGTCCAGTGTAATGTCTTCCATGATAGAACAAGTCTCTTCCAGGATGGCAGAAATAAAAAAGTAAAATAAGATTTAATCCTGTTGTCATGACGAGGGCAGGCATGGACTTTCATCTTGGTGGGAAAGCACTCTTTGTTTTTAGTGAAAGAAATGAAAAACAGAATTAATATTTAGATTATTCAAGAAGGACAGGGAGCTGCTGGAGAGAGCTCAGCGCAGGGCCATCAAGGTGATGNTGTCATGAAGAGGGTAAACATGGATGTCCATCTTGGTGGGTAAGCAGTCTTTGTTTTGAGTTAAAGAAGCAAAAATAGAAATAAAATGTATCAGCACTGAGTTTATACAAATGTGTCCCTTAATGTTAACATGAGAACCTGTAAAAACAGAATATTTAGATTATGGTAGCTTGTTACTGGTTGTAACTATGGTAGTTCGTAACCCATTTGTTACTTAAAAGGTAACGGTTAGGAAGTGCTTATAGGTAATAAGGGCACACAATCTACATCTCAGAACTATTTAAAGCTTGCAGGTGTTAAATTTGTCATCTCTGATTTTGCATACGTTGTAAAGCAAGATACTAAATGTGATTACAGCCACCAAGAGAATATTTTTAACAAAAACAAATCATGTCAACATAGAATCTGCTACGTGCTTGAGAGGCATCAGTTCTGCTGCATTAGCATTTGTGAAATTATACACTTGACTCTTGTTCTTTTGAGGCCTTCGTCACCATTGCTAGGTTTCTGTCTATTAATGTTGTCTCATAATAACAGTGAAAGAATTCTTTCCAAGCAAATAATTGTTGCATAGAATTGGAGAAAACCATTACTGATATGTTTTCTTGTGTTTAAACAAGCTCATATCATATGGTTTTATCTGTTTATGCATAGGGGCCAGTCAAATACATAATAATTGTTACAGATTTTCTTTATGACACAATCATATTATGTACATTGGTAGTCTAAATGAAGTTTTTATTTTGAGCAGTCTTACATCTGTGTAGGTAACAGATTAGGATTGTGGTAGTATTTGCCTCAATGAGTAATTTTTCAAAACTCTGGATTTTCCTTCACTATATTAATTTTACAAGTAAGGATTTGACAAAAAACCAAAAAAGTATTAGAAGCAATGGAGGGAAAAAAACCCCAAACCTAAGCATAGTTTATTGCACAGACATCTACAGTTAAACTGAGAGACACAAAGAAACAACCAAAGGTAGACCTCTAATTACAATCACATTTCCACCAGGGAGGAAAGGATGGTTTCCTTCTTTGGGCCAAATCTGCAAAACCCTTTGGAGGATCTTGTTCTTCATTGTTTATAGAAGAGCACTGTGACTTTAAACTCCTGATATGAGCATTATTATCTGAGAATATCGCCTAAATTTGTGGCCCTACACAGTAGGCTTATTTCAAAGTTAAAAACTAGTATTTGCTGAAGTTCAGATGATTTCTACCCCTTGGCTTCAACTGGATATCTAATCAGCCCTATTTTGTCTTTACAAGTGAAAAGAAAAATTGCTGTAGAGCTGAAGCAAAGTTTTCAGAGTCAGCTGTTCAAATACATGTGTTATCAAAATACAGGGAGTGTAGCAGTAAGTCCTTAAAATTCATGGCTGAATGAGGTCTGCTTTTTGAGTGATCATCTTGGTGTCCCTATGCTGGCCTCTCTCCAGCAGTTCCCTGTCCTTCTTGAGCTGAGGAGCCTAGAACTGGACATGGGACTCCAGATGAGGCCTCAGCAGACATGGCAGAGGAGAGGGGGAGCAGAACCTCCCTTGAGCTGCTGCCCACACCTTTCTTGATGCATCCCAGGCTGCCATTGGCCTTCACGAGAGCAGATTGCTGGCTCATGTTTAGCTTATTTTCAACCAGGACTCCCAGGTCTCTCTCTGCAGAGCTGCTCTTCAGCAGTTTGACCCCCTGTGCTGTGGAACCTGGGGCTGTTTTGTGTAGAGAACACTGAGGAGGAATCTTATTAAGATTTACAAATATATAAATGGTGGGTGTCAGAAGGTTGGAGCAGCACTTTTTTCTATTGTAGCTAGCAATAGGACAAGGAGTGATGGGATGAAGCTGGAACACAAAAAGTTCTATTGAAACATTAGAAAATACTATTTTAGGGTGAGGGTGAGGGAGCAGTGGAACAGGCTGTGGAGGCTCCCTCTTTGGAGGTCTTCAAGACCTGCCTTGACACGTTCCTGTGTGACCTGATCTAGGTGAGACCTGCTTCTGCAAGGGGTTGGACTTGAGGTCCCTGCCAACCCTGCCATTCTACAATTCAAATAAAACATACATTTCATGACTCTTGGCTGAAAACCACCTTCGAAACACAATAAAAATTGGAGATCCCGTGACAGAGATCACAGCAGTGATAACACCTTGGCCTAGGAATGCAGGTACTTGACTGATGCTTTTAGTTTGTCAGTTAACTGGGATTTGTTTTACATTATTCAATTTGTCAAAAAATCCATACAACCTTCTTAAAGTAGAAAAAGCTATCTTTTCTGTCCATACTCTGTATATCTCTACAGTGAATCATACAAAGCCAGGGACATATTAATTTCTTTCTTGCATCCAATTCTTCAGCATGTTTATCATTTTCAGAATAAAGCTTCATCACTAATTAAAACTCTCATGTGCCAGATGTTGCTCATCAGCGAAACAGAAGAAGCAGCCTGAGGTTTTTTTACATAGATTCCTGTTGAAAGAATGTCATTTGTCTTCTGGAAAGATAAGATGATAACAGAAAGCTAAGTTGCCTGAGTCTCTATTACCAAAGTAACCACCGTAACAACAGTAAATACTTCAAGCTAGTATTTTCCTTGCCTATTGAATTTCTTGCACTGGGGGGAAACAAGTGGAGATTATGGGGAAAATAAAGACAGGAATTTAAAGGGTCAATGTATGTGCATATTTTAAAATGACACCTCAAGTGCTGAAAAGTGTCGTTTTGTCTATCTCAATTTTCAAAGACCAGCTTGATTCCAGAATGAAAGTTTAAAACACTTTGGAAACGATCAGTTTGGAAAATATCAGTTGTTGTTACAAATAGATTACAAATCCTTCGAGGTTCCTCTGAAATGAAATGTTATGCTTTATGGGAAACAGAGCAAAATATCATCTGTAACTGGCATTGTTTTAGAGGAGCAAAGATTTTCATTGAGATTTCCTTGTGCTCTGTGGATTAAAATCTCCTGGTTTAACTTATTATTCTCGGGTTTTTTTCCTACTTTTTAACCATAAAAACTTATTAATCACATTTCTTAAGCAGTGAAAAAGATATGAACCAGACAAATTGGATTAATCACACACTTAATGTCTATAAAGTTACTAGTGATAAAGGTATCATTTATGTTTCCTACTTTCTATTTCATCTAGAAAAGTAAGTAGCTCATTGTAAAATAACAAATTACAAACACTCTTCTTAAAAATGGTTTAATTTAAAGTATCTAGAAACAAATAGTTAATAAAATTAATAAATAACATCAAATAACATTAAAAAAAAAGATTTTTGTTTAAATGGTTGAAATTCTGGAGAGAGGCCAGCACAGGGCGACCAAGATGATCAGGGCACTGGAGCATCTTTCGTATGAGGAAAGGCTGTGGGACCTGGGGCTGTTTAGNAGGCAGTTATTATAAAATGTTAGAACAGTACTTCTCTGAATGAGTACATTTTCCTTAAGCTACAAAAACCTCTTGGAATTCTTTATCTCTTGTTTGTGAGTAAAAAGCTGAAATATTTTACAATATGCAGTATTTTTATTTAATAAATATAAGACTTACAATCCTAGATATGTCACAGGTGCAGTTCAGTTACAAACCTCAATTTTGCCTAGTTTTTGGATGACATTTTGAGAAATATTAAGAAATAATCCCTTTCTTACATGGCCTGTAGGTAATTACTCAGCTCCCTAAGATCTAAGGTTCATTAATTACTTCTCTAATTGCTTTATGGGGTTTGTTGGCTGATAGATTTGTCTTTCATAGTTTGGAAAATGTGACAGCCAATAAACACTCTAACAGAAGAGTTCAGCAGAGTAAATGCTGCTTAAATAGTGGTGCAGAGGGTAAATATGATTGATTACTTATAAATAACTTAGTCTTATACTGACAACTCCTTCATTGGAGCTCTTCAAGATCTGCCTGGACACATTCCTATGTGACCTGATCTAGGTGAACCTGCTTCTGCAGGGGAGTTGGACTGGATAATATCTAGAGGTCCCTTCCAACCCTACTATCTTATGATTCTATGACATAATGGAATTAATAACAAAAAATAACTCATCTGGTTGTGGATATGAACCATATCGCATAAGATTTTTCCTTTGCCTGGGATCTAGTTTGATGTCCTTTCCAGTTGCTGATTAATGGTTTAAGAGTTCCTTGTTTTGGGACAACTTGGATTTGAGTTGAACTTCCTGATGTATATAAATGTCATAATTTTCCTACTGTATTTGATATATCAAAATATTTTCCCTTTCAGGGGAACCTTAAGGACAGAAAGAGAAGAATTTAGTATTAATTTAGATTTTTAGGAGAATTTAGGTTATTTAGGGCATAAAATAGTTTTGGATGGAAAAATACTCAATTTGGCTGTTTGTAAACCAATTCAGAGGAGTTTTACCATGACATGTCAGCTATTTGATACTGAAAACAATATAGCAGTGTACCAGTCAATCTGCTGAAAAAATCTGTAGTTTTCAGATATGAGCTAGCATCTATATATGCTGGAATAAGTAGCAGTTTGCATCCTCACTCAGCTGGTGATTACCTATTTGACTGTTACACTACACTTCCTCTAAGCGCTGCTAAATGATGAAGCAGATGAGGTTGTTTCTGGCACCATAGCTGTATGACCTCAAGATGAGTTTGCTTTTGGTCAAAAGGCTGGCTGGGAGTTCATCTCCTCTGTTCTTAGCACAAGATGAAATTTACAGGAATAGTCTTCACACCAAACATAGAATCATAGAATGGTAGGGTTGGAAGGGACCTTTAGAGATCATCCAGAGGACAAAAATGTCTATGTTATAATGCTACTTCTATTTAGTATTTTCTACTAAATATTTGATTTAGCAGTTTGATAATAAACCACATGCCTGTCTCCTCTATTTTTTGAGGAGACAAATTTTCAGAACCACCAGAGATTGCAAAGGTGTAGCCAAGAGCTTCCTTAGGGAAGCAAAGGAGGAGGGTTTTCAAGTATTTTCATTTGAAGTAGTTTCATTCTCAAATGATGTGATTTTAAACAATTATTTCACACTGGGTAAAGCTCCCATTTGAATTTCAGTTCTTTAAAGATTGTTTATATATTCAGTATTAAGCAGCCATTGGGTAGGGAGTGGGAGGCAGGAACTCTTTAACAGCTCTTTGCACGTTGCCTTCAGAATGTGGCTCTTTATGCAGATGATGGTTATTTACTTATGTCTCTGTGTATAAAAACTATGATATAGACCAATCACACATCTAATATGAATTTCAGTTCTGAGTGAAACTCTAAACTAAGAGGATAAACTTATTCATATGGCCAATTTTTATTTTATATTTTTAGTTTTGAGGTAAAGATACAAGTCTTATACGGCTTCATCTAGTGATGCGTGGTTTTGGTTGATATTTATCAACTAAGTTCTGTCTGTTGCACTTTAGGTATTCCTTCAACTCTAAATAAGTGTTAAAAGTCCATTGAAACCTTCTTTTTTTAAGTTAAAGATTTTTTTACATGTTTTATCTTAATTCTGCTTGTATGCTTCTTTCTCTCTGGGAAGGCTGTCCAGTAAGAAATATTGCTTGGTTCCTCTGTCTAGTTGGAGCTAGAAAAGGTAATAACTTTGGTTTGTCTTTATTTCATGGGTGTGTTATCCTGGCAGCTGTGCAGTTTCAGTTTGCCCATCTACCAGTACTGCATATGATCCTGAATTTAAGTGCACACCAAGGTAATAGATTTTATATTTCCTTAGGATTGGTGACTATGGAAAGTTTTGAATAGTAATCCCAGAAGAACTGATCTATACCTCTGATTTAAATTTCTTGAGGACACACAGAGAAATACTTTTATTCTGTCCTATTTTTCCCTGATATTATTTTTTTCAATCTCATTAAGCATACCTATTTGTACTATCGAGCTGTATTGACCCAAGATGGATTTGGGGGCCCTTGGTAAAGTTCCTCAGAATTTTATGTTCTGATAGATATCTTGGAGTAAGAATAAAAAAAAAAAGACATACAGTTTTACTGATGAGCAATACATGGATTTTTGTGATCGGTTGGTTGGTTTGCAATTGGGACTGTTAAATGCATTTCATGTTACTCCATGTCCACGTCACCTTCTAAGACACACTGTAGTCATTGAACTTCCACTGTCCATTCACAAAAAGCCAAGGAAGGGCTAACCACATGCAAGGAAATAAAAGATGCACCATAGGAGCAAATTGATTTGTAAGAAAATGTTCTTAAACTGCTCTTTCAAAATAATTGCTCTTTTCTACTTCATTTTTAACATGTATACAAACTCTAACAGAAAGTGATTCTCAAGGATTTATTCTATCTGGCAAGTTTGTTAGACATTGGATGAAATTTCTCCTTGGAGATGACATCTGGAGTCTATGTGAGACATATTAGTTGCAATTTTGGTCACAGAACAGAACATTGTTTTCTGGGTTTGAAGAGAAAATGTCCAGTGTGCTTTTGAGAATAGCTTCCTCATACCCTTTTGGTACAATTTTAGTAAACTAAGGGCAAGATTCTGTCAAGCATGTCTATGTTTATTAAATATCTAAGCTGAATAATGTGGTCAGCTCAACTTCTGCTGCTGTTTACACAATGAATGTGAGGGCTTGGATGGTGATCTTGGGAAATACATTCTCAACAAGCAGAACCTCTGCTCACTTCAAAACAGATGATTAATTGTCACTTTCTGAATAGCTGATGAGTGCTGTACTTGTTAGTTTTCAACAGTTTCTGTGCATCTGTTGTGACTTTTTGTTTTCTTCCCCGTTGTTTGGGAGTTCTTGGAGAAATGGGGTATTTTTGGGTTGGTTTTTTTGGTTTTCTAAGAGCTGTTTGGGGTATCTAGTGATGGATTCAGGGATAGATCTGTGAAAAAAACACTACAGTAATGAACATCATAGTGCTTGATTTTCAGATTCCTGTTGATAATAATAGTCACATATTTCAATGTACAAAAGCCTGGGGCTTTTTTATTATAGGTGTATGGTGTAGAAAAGCTAGTCTACATTGAAAGGCAACCATTATTTATGTTACAATGGCAGAAGGAGAGTAGTGATAGTAACTAAATTGCTTGAGTATTTTCTGCACCTAAGTATTAGGAACTGGATTTTGACAAAGCCTGTCCCTTGGTAATAGTCTTCTCACATTAGGCAAATGAGAGTTTCAGTCTTCACTGATGGAAAAGGGACTGAAATCTACATCTCTTACACAATACTAAACTACTGGTTTAAGAATTTGAGTACTAATCCAATGCTTTTGGCAAATGATTAAAGTGTTCTTTGAGAGTGGTTGCTTATGTCTAGATGATCTCTAAAGGTCCCTTCCAACTCCTACCATTCTGTGATTCTATGACTATGTCCTTTATGTAATGTTTTGTATGAAACTTTACAGTCCAGAGGGGTGAGGCAAGAAGTACTCAGGGATGAAAAAAAGCTTCAGGGATCCACCAGAATTAGCAGACAGATAAAATGTTCTGGTAATCTACACTTTGGGTTTGGGTGAGTGAGGCATAACGTGATCCAGATTCTCCCTCCTTGTAAAGGAATGTCTGCTGTGAGATGGACAATCTCTCACTGGAGAAAATGGAGTCACTATTTCATTTGGGATGAATGAGTATGGCTCTGAGTTAGCTGGTTGCAGCTGGTACAGTAACTGAGTGGCAGAAAATGTGTTAAGGAAGGTAGTGGTTGTGACTGCTGCAGTACTAGGACAGTTGTGCTCTAGGGTGAGATTAATTGCCCCACACACACACCTTGCCTTGTATTTCATGGCAATCTTTAACCCATTTTTTATAAATGCTGTATTTTATCTTAAGCCAATTCTTAAGGAAGCGACTTTTCTGATTGAGGCTTTCATTCATCTAATGAATAGGAACACTTCTTCCACTTTCAGACACAAAAATGTGTGAGCCACCCAACAAAAAGACATCCAAAGACAAAAATATGTGAGCCATCCAAAAACCAAATGCTTGGGTTTTGCCAAGAGGTGATCTGGAAGGGTCACAACATGAAGAGTCAGTGCTTATTCGTTCTCTCAGGATTCAATAACACTAAACCAAAACCACTCTAAGAACAATTGATCAAAACCATTTTAATTGCATCGCTACAGCACGGTTTTGTTTGATTGGAGGAAGAGACTTGGCTGAATAAGGAAAATGCTATTGAATGTTTTCAGAACATCTTTTCTGTCAGTTACACAACATGGCTCAATTTATCAGGAAATAATAACTCGATACGTTTCATTAGCTGCTGCATTCTTAGGTGAGGTTTTTCAGAACTGCATCAGTCACAGAATGGATATAGTGCAGTGAAAAACAACTGTGCTGCCTATTAGGATTTCTAGCCCCAGCTACATTTGCCAGCTTAGGTAACCAATGTACACCATCTTCAAACAGTATTAAGAATGTTACCTGATGACATTTGTATTGTGTAATGACTAATCATTTCTGCTCTCTTCCCTAAACTGTCAAAAGAGGCTTGGGAGTCTAGCTCAAAAATCTGATATTTTTGAACCCTATTAGAGATTTTGAAGGACATTTCCCCCACATCCTAGTAGTAAGTGCAACTAACATGACTAACATGATATCACAGTAACTGGTGAAAGTCATTGTCCCAGATGCTAGTCTATGTAATTTTTAGGATGATATATGTTAGAGAATCCACTTCTATATCTAAATTCTGCTTTCTGTCTCAACAACTCAGTTATATTTGCTATTGTGCTATAGGGGTTAAATTCTATGGAAGTCCTGCACTCAGTAGAGTGGATGTGGCAAGAGCTTGTCCGGGTTACATTTCCTATTTCTATTAAATAGAAAAGATAGATATTATGGAAGAGGCTTATGAACTTAAAAATGATGCCAGGGCTTGTTTCACATGTAAGCTGTGCTTATGAAAATACTAAACAACTGTCTTAGAATAATTTTCGCTAACCAATAAAACTGTATTGGTTCTTGTTCTTTTGTACTTGTTAGGTTGATTAAGTTTACTACTGAAAAACAGTACCTGTAAAATCCTGCAGTTTACCATAGAGGAAGAGTTAGAAGAATAGCCTTCCTTTCTTTCTTTCTTTCTTTCTTTCTTTCTTTCTTTCTTTCTTTCTTTCTTTCTTTCTCTCTTTCTTTCTTTCTTTCTCTCTCTCTCTCTTTCTCTCTCTCTCTCTTTCTCTCTTTCTCTCTTTCTCTCTTTCTCTCTTTCTCTCTTTCTCTCTTTCTCTCTTTCTCTCTTTCTCTCTTTCTCTCTTTCTCTCTTTCTCTCTTTCTCTCTTTCTCTCTTTCTCTCTTTCTCTCTTTCTCTCTTTCTCTCTTTCTCTCTTTCTCTCTTTCTCTCTTTCTCTCTTTCTCTCTTTCTCNTCCTTTCTCCTCCCGAGTCTCTGTTATTCTATTTTATGCCATCTTGTCTGAACTAACAAAATTATAAACCAGCCCCTTGAACAGTAAAACCATTTGCCATTTGGTGGAATTGGCTGACATTTCATATTTTGCTGTGCAGATTGCAGATAATGTTGACATTATTTCATTGAGCTCTGTACTACATCATTAACATATTGCTCATGACTGAATCCGAAATGCTTTCGCTCCTGTAGTGTAATAACCTGCCTTTTCTCTGTTAAGGAAATGATGTGGATTTTGCTAAGAGAATATAATGTTGCAGCATGGTAAAACAGAAATTGCACTGAAGTAATAAAACACAATGCTAAAGTCTATGCTAAAAGTGAAGGAAGAAAATCCTGGAGATGATGTGTGTACTTTTGATATCTATAAATCTTGAGTAGAAATGAGCAACATTAATAACAAAGACTTAAACCCAGACTATGTCAGCACTGTAGCAATGGAGGACTGGTAAAATTAGAGACATATAGACTTCTGTAGACTTCTGCTGTGAAAACTCACTTCAAGTTATAGTCATAATCCCATTCTGCCCATATGTAATTATTTCTGAGGGAAAAGAAACCAGTTATCAGGATCACAACGTAGCTTTGGGTGACCAGGAACAGAATTTTATCAAGTTTGCAGGCAGTATTCAATGATCATGTTTTGATAATATTTTAAGATCTTGGTAAGAACCCTTCAGGAAAAGACCTTTAAGCTCAACCATTAACCCAGCACTATCATGTCCATCACTAAACTGTATTCCTAAGCATCACATCAACACATCTTTTGAATATCTCTAGGGATGATGATTCAGTTGCTTCCCTGGGCAGCTTGTTACAGTGCCTGATAAGCCTTTTGATGAAAAAAATGTTTTCCAATATCTAAACTTCCCCTGGCAAATCTTGAGGACATTTCCTCTTGTTTCAGGTAATGATGAAGATCAACACCCAGCACACTATCACCTCCTGTCAGGCAGTTGTAGAAAGCAATCAGCCTGCCTTTTTCCAGCCTAAAATGAGGGATCTCTAATCCATAGATAAATTTGTAAATCAATTGTCTTTGACAGTTTGACTTGGAGTCCTGTTGAAAGAAAGCAGTGGAAGTAGGGAACTGATTTTAAATTGTCTGTCACCCTGATATAATCTGTTCAGGATTGTGTTACTAGTGATCTTAGACAATTCTTTCATCCTTAAGTATTTATCTCTGTATTTAGTCTATTCCTAGTTATGCTTCTTCATCGCTTTGATTAGGTATGTTTTGCCAGACAGTGGGGTTTTTGTTTCTATAACACATTATGGTTCATATGCTGCCATCCTTCTCCATGTTAAATTGTATCTTCAGCTGTCAGGACTAATTGATAACAATTAAGATTACAATTAAAAGTTAACTAAGAGGTCATTTATTGTGGTTAAAGGGAACAGTATGTCATCTTGGTTGATTAATAGCTGTTCAATCACATATTCCACGCCCATAAACTCTTCCACTGACCAAGCAGATGTGCAGTTTAAAAAGACAACAAACAAACAATGTGCACTTGAGATTCTTTCCAAGGCAGACTAATTATATATTTGATCACCAAAAAATTAATAGAATTTGCTTTAATATTGTCAATATTAATGAGATTCTCCTATAGTCTCCTCTTCTCCAGACTAAACAGCCCCAGGTCCCACAGCCTTTCCTCATATGAAAGATGCTCCAGTTCCCTGATCATCTTGTGCTGGCCTCTCTCCAGCAGTTCCCTGTCGCTCTTGAGCTGAGGAGCCCAGAACTGGACACAGGACTCCAGATGAGACCTTGCCATGGTAGAGTAAGCCTCATCTGGAGTCCTGTGTACAGTAAATTAAAAATCCAGTCAGTTAAAAGAATCTAAACCCTTTCCCCAGGGGAATGGGGAACATTAGTTGTGGCCAGTCTATATCAGTTCCTCTCTGCTGCTCCTTCACCCTCACACTTTTCCCTTGCTGCAGTGTGGATCCTTCCCATAGGATACAGTCCCTAGAAACTGCTCCTGTGTGGCTCTTCCTTAGTCTGTGATTATTTCTAGAAATATCCATCAGCTTTGGTAAGTGTCCTCCTGGGGCTGCAGGTGAGTATCTGCTCCACCATAGCCCTCCATGGGCTGCAAGGCAATCTCTACTCTAGCACCTGGTGCACCTCTTCCTTTCCTTCTGTTCTCACTGTGATATTCATAGGGTTGTGTCTCTTAAGTGCCCCCAATCCTGCAGCCTCAATGCTGCCAGTACCTAGGCACAAACACTTAGCACAACTGTAATATCAATACCATATTGACTTCTCTGTCATCATTTCATGTGATCCTCATGTACAGTAAAATTCTTTTTCTGCTGACTTCATCAGCAGGTACTCATTTCGTACTATATGTGTAGATTAATTCCTTGTTTCCAGGGAGACAAAAGGGTTTTCTGCTGTTTACAGAGTACATGACATAATAAGAAATGAACACTACCTTCTTTGACATGTTTTGTCATTAGGACCTGGTGGTACCTAAACAAAAATAAATCTATTTCAGCACTGCAGTGTAAAATATTGAGTAAGTACAGCTGAATTTTTAATAAATCAGTAGTTTTTCAGTGACTTTGCTACGTCTGTTGTTCATTAATCATAGAATCATAGAATGGCAGGGTTGGAAGGGACCTTGAGAGATCATCTAGTCCAACTCCCCTGCAGAAACAGGTCAACCCACTGAAATCTAGAGTAGTTTCCCCTCCCCACAGCATGGTACCTTCTTGCTTTTGAAAATATCGAAGGATCTCTTTAATATTAATTATGTACAGGTAAAACTATTGCCTATTGCTGTGTATGAACAAAAGCACCAGATCTGAGCTGCCTGAATAGTGTTTAGCTTTCTTTTAAGAAGCTTCAACATCTGTAAAGCATATTGGCATGCCTGTGCTGATTTAATGTCTTTGGAGTTTACAAACTGGGGGCATGGTACTTACCTTGGTATCTGCAGGTGCATAACTACACACCTTAACAGGAAAAGGTCGGCTGACCTTTTCTTAATGAGTGTGTGTTCCACGGTCCTTCAAGTGACTTACTTCACTGGCAGACTTGCATCTTGCTTCTGCTGCAGGCAAACATGAGAATAGATTTTGAGGAAGAATGGCTTGCAGTTAGCCAGACTGGCAGTGGAGATTTGCAGCAACCCCATCAGGAACATAACATTATTGTATTGTCTTGAAACATCTTATTTTCAGAGAAAATCAAGCAAACAGAAAGTGTGTGATTAATTTATAAGCTGAGAGAAACTGGCTTTGTAACAAGTACACTCTAATCCACCGTCTGCAAAGGCTTTGGTGTGTGTGCTCTTTGGTCTCTCTGCTGCTTCATCACAGCACTGCAGTGATGAAATCATGGGGGCAGTGACTAACAGCAGTGCTCTCCCAGTTCAGTTCTTCGCTTTGATATAGATTTTCTGTGTCATCTTGAGCATTGTTTTAAGTTGGTGAGTTAACCAGGTAGCCAAAATCGCTTCCTACTGCTTTGCACTGCAAAATCTAATAGAGTGTCTAGATTACATCGTTAAATCTGCGATGAGTAAGATGAATTTGTTTGCATTTTTGCTATGTTTTCTGCATAGTCTCATTGTCATTTTGTGTTTTAACTCCTGCCTGACTTGTTTCATCTAAGCCACCATATATAATGTTGATAGTTAAGCCTAGGGTTTTCCATATATGCAGATGATTACAATCAGGTATTGTAGCTTCTGATATTTTGTCTTTGGAGTAAAGGATGTCTAGTGGACTTGGGTGGAGTCAGCTTCAGTAAAAATACTAAGTGTAGCAAAACTGTCGTGTTCCATACAATGCTTTTGGGTTTGACCTCTATTACACACAAACTGACCTAGCCTTTGTACTGCAGTGTCAGTCATTTAGTGTGGGAATGTTGTAATAGAAAACACACAGACTGACAGCAATTTTGCCCTTCTGAATTCTAGCTTAATTAACTCATTTGGTAGTACGTGACTGAGACTCCTGTGACCCTGGAGTATAAGGTAAATGAAAAGTTTCAGTGTTAATATGATGCAGCATGTTGAAGAGGAGAAGAAAATGCTGTGGAAATCTCTCCTCTTCAATATTAGCACTATTTTTTTTAATTTATTTCTCCTCTTTTTATGCATGTTTTCCATATCTTGGATATGTGTTCTTTCTCTTCTTAAGCTTTAAAACCAGCTTTACCAACACTCACAGTTGCATTCCTTAGTTTCTGGGAACAAATAACTTCTAGTTTTTCTTTATACTTTCAAGAGTCTCTTATAATTTGGTAGTAACACATCCAGGACCTCTGCAACAACTTACTCATGCTCAAGCTCTTTCCTCAAAGCTTGCCAAAGGCTTTTTATGTACTGAAAAGTGGAATCGGAAGAATTTGTTGATGGGTCATGTGGAAAGTTTTGTTGTGAAGCGGTGCACAGCAGCTGGCAAATTCCCCGAGCTAGTTCTGACTCAGTATTTTGTTCACCCTGGATTTGCTCACACAGCTCACCAGGTTTTATTTACAAGTTATATGGTTGAGCTGTTGCTATGATCATAGGTTTGACTCTCATCAGTGTAGTGACAGATAGGAGCAAAGTTAGTATCTTCAGATTCGTGAATACACCTTGTAGTAGGCATCCAGAAGATCTCGGATTGTAACGCGAGGGGTGAAGAGGAGGTGAGAAGTCTGGCACGGGGCAGAGATAGAGGAGGTGCTTATGCCAGCAGATATAAGGGCATAACATAAACAATGAGAGACAGAGACGGAGAGACAGAGACGGAGAGACAGAGACAGAGATAGAGCAACCATCCACACCGTGTGTGCAGTGATCCTTTCCCTCGACTGTTGGAGAGCTGGGAGATCAGTCTGAACCACCACGTAGTGTTGCCTGCAACGGCAACAACATCTCTTCATTGTTCTTCTCATTAGATGTTTGGGTTATGTAGGACAAAGATGACTGAGGAAAAAGAAAGAGGAGAGAGAAAGGAGATCTGACATTAAAAGATGGATTTAGGCACCTAGTAAGTATCAAAATAGATTTAACTTTTCCTTATGCAGTGTACAATAATGAGAAGCATTTAGTGCTACAGTTCCTGTTTGCAAAAGGTGTCATGTTAAGCAGCAACCTTGAAGGAACTATAAAAATCAGCTTTCACAGAGATATTTTTTTTAATTTAGTTTCCTCTAATAGATGGACTTGAGAGGCTTAGGTCAGATTCAACAGTCTGAATCTCCTCTGAGATTCAGTATGAAGACATACTGAATGACATGAACTCTTCTGAGAATACGGAGCAACAGTAAGATTCTCTTCATTATTCTCAGCTGAATGAGCTAATGGATAGGTTAAGAAATCTGTGCTTTCTCCTTCTACTCTTTGGCCATGATTATTCCAATTCTCCTGTAGGAACCATGTCACAGTGAGAAGGACACTGCTCATGTGCGTGTTCCTAGGCTAGATCACCTTCCAGGATATCACAGAATCTTAAGGATTGGAAAGGACTTTGAAAGCTCATCCAGTCCAACCCCCTGCCAGAGGAGGACCACCTAGAGTAGGTCACACGGGAACTTGTCCAGGTGGGATGTACAAGGCAAGAAGTAGGGACTTGATCCCTCTAGCATCAAACATGACTTGGAACCTTCATCCCAGGTAATTTATTTCTCAGTGGTCAGTCCAAAAAAAACCCACTTATTTTTAAAGAAAATTAAGATTTTTACAGAGCCTGGTAGATCTAGTGGTAGTTTTGACAATCTACTACATCAGAATCAAGTATTATTCAACTTTGCCACTCTGATAGAGAACTAGTCATTTTTTTTTCTGACAGCAACGATTCGTGTTTTGATGGAGAATTTAAAGACAAGAACATTCATGAGTTTTAGTCTTGATATCACGCCTAAATCTAGACAGAGGAACATCTTATTTGTCTCTGTTTTAGTTGGTTGTAGCTCTTATGTGTTTATATAATCAATGCCATTTCTGAGATAGCTAGACTTTCTTCTGTCTGATATAAAACTCTCACTTTCCATGCAGAGAGAAAATAGTATGAAACTCTTCATACAGATGATTGAGTCAGCTATTATAGACTGCAAAGCAACTCATGAATTTGTAATGAAGACTTCAGTTATTTTATGCAAAAACTCCTTAAGACATGAAAAGTACTTGAGCAATAAAATGAGGTTTGAAGGACAATTATCTGATCTTGAGTACGTGTAACCTTTGAGATTATTATCTTACCACTGAAGTTTTTTTTTGCTTGTATAAATAAATAATAACAGGGTATTTCCTAAAGTTTAAAACTATATTCAACAACTGTAGTTTAAACGACTATAGATATATGTAATTTCTGTTACTCTGCACATGGATCTTATTATCATAGGATTATAGAATGGTAGGGGTTGGAAAAGACCTTCAGGCATCATCTGGTCCGACCCCCAATTATATGAACTTAAATATTTGAAGACAGTCTCTGGGTTAGAATAAAACCATAGATGGATTAATTTTTGTGTTTGTCTAAAGATCAAGATGACTGACAGCATTTTTTAATTAAAAAGCTTCAGATCATAGAAGAAAAATTTCAGTTGAGTTCACTGAATGACACCCTGAGCCGTGTGAGAGACGTGTGTTCAACAGTTACAGCACCGTGTCTTTAAAGATGGAAATCTATTTTCACTCTTCCATTTATAAAATAGAAATCAATATCTATCTTGTGTAAATGAGAGATGTTAAATGATGTTTATGTTTTAGAAAAGTAAGTCCATAATATCCTGGGCTGAAGTGGAAGGGGTGATAACATGTAAGGAATTCTGTTCAGGCTTTTCAAGGTATGCCTGAGAAGGTGTGTTAGTGACTCAGCAAGACACTGAACTGCCTGTTTAACTCTAAGCATGTGAGTAATATTTGGGTACATGTTATTTAGTATCACAGTATCAGTACTATATCACCATGACTTCAAAAAGAGATTCAATTACTCTAGTAATTGCCTTTTTGTATGCATCACATTTTTTGTATTTGTGAGGGTGAGGGAGCCCTGGCCCAGGCTGCCCAGAGGGATTGTGAAGTCTCCTTCCTTGGAGGTCTTCAAGACTCACATGGACATATTCTTGTGTTACCCCATGTAGGTGAAACTGCTTCTGCAGGGGTGTTGGACTAGATGATCTCTAAAGGTCCCTTCCAGCTCTACCATTCTGTGATTTTATGATTCTATTTAAGTGTTCCCTTAGGAATGGACTTGACCTTATTTGTGTAGGATACAGATGTTATTATAAAGAATGTAATTGCAATGTTGCAAGATGAGAGCAGGTGATTGCCAGCTGTACCACAGATGCTCTTGTTAATTCTGAGCTGCATTCAACCCCCTCTGTGTCTCCTTCAAGCAGCTGCCCACTCTCTGCTGTCCAAAGGTCAATGAAACAGATTTGCAGCAGACATTGAGTGTCTATCTCAACACATGCTGAGGAGATCTTATCCTGTTTAGGGGCTGTAATTCTATGAGAGACGAGGTGGACAAAACCTATACAAACAGATTTTGCCCTCCTCTCATCCTGAAAGGTAGACATAATGCAAATATAACTATAAAATCTTTTAAAAGCCATTATTTTCCCCCTTAGGATTAATTTTGTGTATTTTATTCAATACTGAATTGTTTATAAGCAGCTAAATACTGATTGTTTCACTTATATATCAAGTCTAAAAAAAGCAGAGGTTACTTCTAGCTAAAGATGCAGAGCAAGTGCCTGAAAGTCAGTCTCCAACTGTTACATAAAAAAATAAGGCTACAAGTCTTATACTTCAATGTCTGTCTTTCTCCATACACACTGCTAAGTCTGTGGCCACTGGATAAATTGCATAGGAAAATGACCTATATAAATATTTCTAGATCAATAAGAAACAAGCCTACCTGCATGGTTGACATAGCAAGAGGGTAGTTTCTACAGGGGTTTTATAAGCAGCAATTTCTTTTCCTGGACAGTGGTTTATGCTTGGGTGTATAAACACTTCACCTTGCTCTCTAGGTGATAGAGGAATACAATAAAAACTCCAATGCCTTGAGTCTGTAGTGCTGTGGGCTGTAAAAGTAATTTAAGCAGAGGAAAATCCTGAAGATGAAAAAAGTTTAATTAGTAATAAAACAATAAGTTATTACTGATTATCTCAAGCATTCAAAGGTCCAGACAGATGCTTTGTAACATTTCTGTTCCTTTTGTTTTTTTAAAAGAGGAATTTCTAGGTTGTCGGGGCTAAAATGAGTTTCTCTTAATGCTGGAAAAGGAATCATCTGCTGTCACTATG